>CABPRJ010000062.1:2673-167425 GCA_902439185.1 Cinara cedri
AATAATCATCACTTAAATAATAATAATGATCAGCAGCAGCAGCATAATAAGCATCAGAATCAATCATCAGTTTCATATTTTACCCAACAAACTACCAAAAATTGCCCCATTCCAACACCATAAATTTGTATGGACTTGGGAAAATTTTAGTGCCGGCCAATTTAAAAACGGCCGGAATGAGTTTTAAGAAATATACCGCAGAGGACAATCATATAAATTCTAAATTCGACAAACAGCCGAATCAGCTGATTCAGGGCCTAAAATATAAATCAGATTTCAGGGGACACGCTTTTTAATTCGGTCGATAGAGTTAATATATTTTCATAGCCAAAAAAAAAAAAAAAACCTATGGCAGGACGTAGCTCATTAAACAATAATGTCACTACATAACTTATACATTAATAATATTTAATACCTTAATAAGTGTATACTAAATTTAAAATTATCGACACAAAAAAAGTAAAAGTTTAAACAATATTACTAAAATAATATAATTTAAAATAAATACCAATATATCGGAAAGAGTGATCTCATTAATTGACCGTGATCATCTTCAAAAACATTTCTACATTAAAAACGAATACATACAATATTAAATTCGGTACATACATTTCGGGGGGCGCACTTGGATTTTCGCGGAACACGCTTCGTGTCGGGGGACACGCTTTTCTTGAGAGCTTTTCTTTTCAATCAGAGCTGATTGTTATGTCCGTTACGATTGCGAATCACGAATTAAGATCGAATTAGAATCCAGAACGGATTATGTTTCATCAACGTTACACCGTCCGTGATTATTGGGCGTCTAGTATTTGTATAATATTGTTAACAATATTAAACAAAACAGATTCAACAGTTGTCACAATATAAAAGTATATGATAAGGTTATGGGCCCCAGACAATTTTTCCAAAAAGAGAATTTCTTCAAAAAAATAATACATATTTTAATTTTATCAGCGTGACCAACCCAGAAAAATTAAATCACATAATGGTAAAATTATAATAAACCGTCATCTAGTTGATAGCAACTATTGTACAAGTAAATTAATTTAAATTCATGAAATTATTTTTTAAACAGTTTTGCAGTGTTCGAAACAATTTCCAAGTATTAAAAAATAAATTTGATTACTTATTTTGTTCATAAAATGAAATATTCTATAACCAATCGATATGCTTTTTTTTTCATTTTAGTTTAATATCTGTTTACAGTAAATTTATAATTATTACAGAATCGTTAAAAATTTAACTTCAATTTACATAAAAGTTAAGAGCTAACTGAAGGCAGTGTTTTTAAAATTTTAAAACACGAAATTTCACTCGGCACGATTTTGGTAAAACCGTTGTAAAGGTCATGGAACATTTATTTTTTATCACACGTTATCATTTTCCGGAAGATCTTACCCAATATCGAATTAATTGGCTGTCGTGTGGTTTCAATCAAAACAATTACTATGCTATGGCAGTTACGTTCGCAGTAACGGCGAAGGCCGAAAAATCGAGTGGCGGCAAAGGCCGGAAAACAAATAATACGATACCTACTCACCGTATACTTTAGTCAAGATATAATAATGTTGTTACGCGATGTCAATCGGGCCGAAAATTCCGTGTCGACGGACGCGGTAGGTATATAACAATAATAACGATGTTATTATGGGGTTGTCGGTGGCGGCGCGTGATTAGTGTTTTTTTTTTTTCGATACTGTAATAATCGAGGTGCGGTCCACGGACGAGAAGACCCCGTGCATCGCCATCACCGCCGCCACCAGCGGCAGCTATAGCGATCGCGATATTATTTTTCCGTACGGGTAATAATAATAATGTTATTATTATAGGCAGGTACCTAGGTAGTATATATACGTACATAGTAACCCGGTAACCGGTAAGGTAGGTGGACCTGTACGCCGTACACACCTGCTACGGCAGCAGCAGCATCGGCACCGTCGACCCGTATATAACGTAAACGTATAGCGGAGCGAGAAGAAGATTTGTCTCGAATTGAGTTATTTAACGTGCCGCGGATGGTCGCGTATATATTTACCCGGGTAGGTATATAATAATATTATAACCGCGCCGCTCCGCGGAACCACTCCGGCCGGTAACCGGTGATTATTATTATTATGTATACACATATATGTGTATAGAGAGAGAGTGAGAGAGTGAGAGAGAGAGAGAGAGAGAGAGAGAGAGAGAGAGAGAGAGTGAGAGAGAGTGAGTGAGCGAGAAAGAGAGCCGGTGGTGGAGCCCTGTAATTATGCCCGCAATATGCCCACCTATACAACCCGAGCTGTCCGACCTATATGTGTATATTATAGGTGTATTATATAGGTATAATATACAGTGTGTACGCACACACGATGTAATTATTTTTATACCTTGTAAATTGGAGTGTCAGACGCTTGTGTGAGGCGCGCAAACCGCGTCGCGTCCGCGTGTGTACAAGAATATTATTATAAAATATAATAATCGTATGCACAAATCATCCGTTTAAGCACACACAATCAGTTATGCGTCCGTCCGTCTCACTCTCTCGCTCGCTCTCTCTCTCTCTCTCTCTCGCTTTTTTTTTTTTTTTTTTCAAATATGTCTAAATGTTTTCAACAAATTCCGCGCCGCCGCGCCGAATAAAATATAATGTAATAATCGTTCGGTTAATTTCTCTATCTCTCTTTTGAGAAAAACCAGTTATCCGCTCGCGCTACACAACAACCTTCCCCTCCTCGCCCCGTCGCCGCGAGTGTCCTATTGTATATTATAGCGTACATAATATAAGCGCTCGATTTTTGTTTTGTTCCTATATATGTTTTTTTTTTTTCTCGTTTTCCTCCCGTTAACGGGCCAATCGATATTCTTCGCGTGGTTTTTTTATTTTTTTTTTTTTTTTTTTTTTTTTATAGAACAGTAACCGTGACCGGCTGCAGCCAACAGTGTGGGTCTCGGTATAATATTATAGAATATTATATACACGCACGGACACTGCGAGGGCGACCTCTGCAGACATATTTGATAGTTTTCGTAAAACAGCGGGTTTTTTTTTAGATTTTGTGTGTTGGTATCGTAGACCTATAAACTATGGTCAGCGCTTAGAGAGCGAAGTCGGGGACGATGCACAGCGAGAGAAAAATACAGCGTGTCTACGGGCTTACGACCAAAGGAAAAATTGTGTTAACAATAAAATTGCACCGATTATTCATTGACAACGTTTGAAATAGTGGTTTGTGATTATTGGTTATTATTGATTATGTTTTTTATTATAGATGTATTAGACTAATACATAACAAAATAAACATGATATGCATTAGTATTCGATTATAATTTTAGCAAGGCGAGGTGGAAAGCGTTGTCCTATGGTTAGTATGTACATAAAGGATATATTGGATATACCACGGCAGTGGTGGTCAAATGATTTTGTCATGGGGGGGGGGAGGGAAAGGATAAGGCTATTTTTTAAGAACGATTATTATTTACATAATTTTCTTTTTACAACTATTAAGATATAATATAATGGGTGATTTTTTAGACGTGTTCTTCCCATTTTTATGGTTAAATTATGCTAAATTCAAATTCTGATTTTTCGTATATTCAAGCGTTAGTGAATATTTTCGATATTTTCGTATACTTATAATTTTTATAATATTTAAGAAGTATCCTGTGTCGATAACAACTTTGATTTTTCAAATGGGAACCTACATATTTTGCTAAAAATTATCAATTAGATGATTTATTAAAAATTTGTATACATTGTAATCGAAATTTGAACATAAAAGCTTATAATTTAACTAATAGCCAATTATCAATTAATTAATTAAATAGGTAATTTCTTTTTTCGAATCTTGTAGTTATTATCCTTTAGGATGACTGGATATGTTACAATATTATTATTACACAAAATGAGTTAGTGGAGTATATTCCCCGCCATTAACTCTATTTACATTATACCTCTAATCTCCCCGCCTCCGTTTGACTGCCCCTGATCCACAGGCTCAGAAATACCGAAATTGTGCAGTCCCCCGCTTGCGTATTTACAGAGCCTATCGAAGTTTGGCCAAAACGTTACCAAATTGGTTTTAACAGTTATAGATTTTACAAAACATAACTTACTTGTTGGTCCAAACTCAATACCACTCCATGGAGGTTAGTGTTCTAAGTGTTAATTTTCTCGGTGAAAAACCACCACGGATTAAGTGTTTACATACCGCTCGGCATTTGTGCCGATCACGAACAGGGTCTGTAAATCCGTCTGCCTGTTTCACCATTTCTCGCGTGCAATTCGGAACATCTTATATAATGGTTATGTGAATATTGTACATTATGATTTGTCTGTCATGAGAATTTCCACCATATTTACGCGTTACGGGATGGGACCAAAAGGAACATTTTACTGATCTCGACGAATATTATGTGAAACGTGAAACTGATGCGTTTCAACTGCATGTATTACTTTTACCAAACCAGATGGTTGACAATTATTGCAATGCGTTTTTAGTAAAATATACGACGACGGAGACTTCAACACGCATTTTTACTCTTATACGATGTAGTTCATGTGCGCTATATATTATATTGCTTATGATTAATGGTTTCTGGTGGAGAATTTCTTCGTCTCGTTAATTATTAACTTCTGACATTGTACACGACGAGACGGAAGGAAATAATAACAATAATAATATATTGGCGCCCGACGCGTACATACTCATATACCCATCTCGTTAAAAGAAAACCCGAGGGCGTGTTTGCATACTTTAGTTGGAAATAATTTAAATCTCACGGTAAACAATAAAACGATGTCTCGCAAAAATGTAGAGCATATCGTTAAATATTGCTAGTAGCACTTAGTATAATTATTATCAACCGCAAACGCGTCCTATTGCTTGCCAATCGTTGATTTCATAGCGATAAAAATAGGAGAATACAAGTCACTAATAACACTTTTATGGGAGATGATTTTTTCGAATTTTTGCGACCAGGACAAAAATCGTAAACAAACAAAATGCCGCAGTGTTTCGGCTCGAAAATTGTTTGCGCTATACGTCGTGAACTTGTATCGAAAGTTTGAAAGTTAACTAACCACTGACCTATATCTTCTTCTTCGTAATATCTGCCCTTAAGACCATCCCATCCAACATAATTTTCTCCAGTTTTCTCTTTCTAATGATAATTCTTTCCAATTTTCACCGGGTTTCGTTATTTCCACATCGTCCTTTACTCTGTCTTCCTATCTTAATCTTGTGGTCTTTTTCCTTGGAGGTGTTTTCAAGTACCTTTCTCAATAACGACCCCTGCTTACGCCGTGCGTTCCCTTCTCAGACCGGATGTTTCTAGTCTCTGCCAGTGCATTTTCGTTTGCCTTCCGTAACGTCCATGTTTCTAATACATAGGTAACTACTATTACTGGTTTAACAAGCTTTGTATAGAATCGAATTTTAAAATTTTACCGATAGTGTTTTAGACCGTAGTAGCCTCGTCAGTCCGAAATAACACTTACCTATTACCGGCATATGCTATCGCTTTTATCTCGATATTTATTTAATTCTCTCGTGTGAGTAACGATTCTAGGCAATTAAACCGTTGCGTTCTTTTGAATCTACGGCCTTCAAATTGTAACTGTATATTTCGGTTCTTCGGACTACCTATTACAGTCCTACATACCTATAGGATACTATCGATCTATATACTGATGAAAAATTCGTTAGACCTGTACGCGTTCCTGACGTATTAATTATAACTGTTAAATAGAATATAGGGTAATGATTGTAATTTCGGCGGAGTGTAGCGTTTTTATGTAATTAAACGACTACCATCATATGGGGGCATGGGAAATTATTATGTACACGGTATACAACAATGAATATTGATAATGTTATTATTATTTTCGACGAAGGACTGTGCCCCGATCGAGGGTTAATTTACCCGCGCAACACAATATGCATACATACACGTACATGGATATTATACTCGCGTACACAGTTGGGCACTGACGTACAGGTACGTGCATACGTATTATTGTTATTAATACGCGTCCGTACACCCCTGCGCACTCACATAATATAAATAATATAATTTTATGATAAACGAGTCGGGCATATCACCGACACACACACACACGATCTATAATTATTTGTAAATAATGTATACCGAACCCGCTCGTCTCCTTTATAATGTGCTTGTACTTATTTATTATATATTGCCGGTGCGTTCTCGAGTCTTGTAGCGCGCCGCTCGGGAGCAGCTACAAAACACCTATTGATTAATAATCATCGTACCTATACGCATTATTATTATTACGATAATAATAATAATAGTAATATATTGTACGGATTTGAAGAGAAAAAAAAAAAAAAATCACATGCAAAGACGCGGGTATCCGATATAGGTGTAGTGTATATATAATATATACACGAGTATATAGTATACTGCGGCTCACTGATGAACGCGTTATGTTTAACGATCACAAAACTCATCAATCACCGCGTTGACGAGCCAAGACGTATTACAATATAATATATATATATATATATAGGTGGATACGTAAGGTTTTTCATTTCCATCATAGCGGTAATATTATTATTATTATTATCATCACATGTTGTGTACAGTAGACTGAGGTATAGCGTTTATTTATTCATATTTTCCTTATGGTTTTCGCGCGCGCGCGCGCAGAGACCGTTCGTCTAATCCAGAATTTCCAAGACGTACGCCCAGTGTACATTCGTTGTGTCGCGCACCGCTGTTCCGTTGACAAAATATGACTGACCAAATATTTCTCCTTAACTTGCCGGACTCTCCTCGATTATCCGCCCCGCCGGTCAGCGATAGCATATTCTCACGCCCCGTGTCACGCCTATAGATGGCGTACAACATCTTGTGACAAGACCTACGAACTCGACGATTTACCCCGTACACCGTTTAGCGGACGCACAGTGAATACGATCTTATTGCACGGGGTGTCTCTGACGGACTTGACAGCGCGTCCGATTGGACGCAGAGCGCACGCTTTCGGAGTAATTGCCCAGGCGAACCCTGTTCCCGCTAACCGTTCTTTCCGATCGGTTAACATTATTAACGCCGATAGTCACTCGGTACGCAACATATATCATAATTGTTTTTGTCCATTCTCGTCGAGAATTTCGTTTCGCGCGCGCCGTACGATAATAACACCAATGCATCGGTACAAGCGCGTATTATGATGATTTTTTTTTTTTTTCTATTCCGGAAACAGTGATCGGTCGTAAAAAGTGATAAATTATTACAAGTTATTTACGCTCGACGCCGCCGCCGAACATATTATATTCGTATTCGGTCGTAATAGGTAAACGGACCGGCTCCTCTCTTGTCACGTATTTTATACATAGTGTGTGCGCGCGCGCGCGTGTGCGTGTGTGTGTGTGTGTGTGTGTATTATGTGCCTAACCTCTCTATTCCCGCGTGTTTACACACACGCACACACGCGCGCGCACTTTATTATTATACACTCGCGTGTATATTACACGCCGTACACGTCGGCCCTCAGGAATCTCACGGATTCCGTTTCGTATAAACATATTATAATATACGTATACATGTAGTGATATTTTACGTTCACAGAAGTCGAGATAACGACGCGTAGGTTTTTTTTTTCTTTTTCGGAATACTATTATAATAATATCGTCTCTCTCTCTCTCTCTGTCTCTCTCTCTCTCTTCGGGGCTAATTTAATATATATATATATATATATATATGTATATTTTTTTTCCCTTGGTTTTTTTTTTTTTTTTTTTCATCCGTCAACCCGCGTATAATACCACGGCATAATAATATTATTATAATAATACGATCGTACGCTATACGACGACGACGACGGCGATCCCGCGCGTGTAAATGTGTGAAACCGTCCGACGAAACAGCGCGGCGGTCGTAAAGTCGCGCGTTTAACGATCCCTCCCGATCGAAAACTCGGTGAGTATTACGGAGAGAGAGAGAGAGAGAAAAAAAAATAAAAAAATAAATAAATAAATAACAACGCTAATACTCGTATCTTCTCTTTTATTTAATCCGCCCCGAAACCAGTCCCGCCGTCGCGCCGTTGTAACGTTACGTTCTTTACGCGCATCATCGTTATTATTGTGCGTTATAAAATATACGCTATTATGAAGATGTCACGGGTCGTCGACGAGAAACCGCCGCCGCGGCTGCTCCTTGTCGCTGCGGCGGTCGGAAAGCGTAATAACTTGTGCGTTGATTGCCGCGGCACGCCGGACGAAAACCGGATTCCTAGAGAGCTCTGCCCCCCCCCCACAGTCGCGGAACCCGACCGAACGCGTTAACGTCGTCGTCGGAAAATAATAATAATAATAATAACGATACGCGTACGATACGCACGCGCCCGTCGTGTTAATAACGATATTATTATTTTTTCGTGCGTACGTATTTAAAATATCGTAATACGCGGTGCGTGTATCGGTGAAAACAAACGAAATGTCGTCGTCGCGCACGGTATTATCACGGAGGTACGCGTCGGTCGGCGAGCGGTCGTAAAGATTTGTGAAAATCGACCGTGAAATTAATTATTTGTCATCCCGTTTGGATAAATACCTGCGCGCGCACGCGAATACGCCCGCATTAATTGGTCGACCAAACACGAAATTCAATACGTCGTCCGTACACAAAAACCGGAGCTCCGCCGCCGCCGCCGCCGCCGCCGCCGCAGCCGTCACGTACCAAACTATAATGCGACCGAACCCGCGGGCGCCGATTGAGCGCGAGCGCGCGCGTGTGTTACGCCCAAATAAATACACGTGAAACGTCCGCGCGTTATTCGTCCGGGTCGAAACGCGAACGCGCGTACGGGTTGTCGGGGCGCGCGGGGGAAAGTATCGCCGCACGTTCGACCGACGCTTTCCGACCGGGGACACCCGCGAAACGCGACCCGGATCACTATCAATGCGGCGTAGAAGCGGCGGGGATATTTGCGCGCGCGCGAGCCTTTGAAACACCGCGGAACAGTTACCCGCGGTGTCACGGCGCGGTTAATCCCGTTTATTTATTTATTTTTTTTTTTCCCCCCCCCGAAATCGGCAGGCGGGTCCGTCGAGCCGTGTAACTGACCAGTCGATCATGCGTGCTAGTCGCGTCCCGAGTAAAAAGCCGTAAAAAGAGGCGAACACACGCAGCGTCACACTTATCGCGTCTCGGGTTTGTCTCGTGCATAACGCGTCCGTAGATATCATTAAGCGGGATTGTTGCAGACACTGCGACACACTTTGTGTGATGCGAAATGTCGAGCGTGCAGTACAGAGTCGAAAATGGCGCGGTGACTTTGTTATAGTGTTTATTCGCATTCGTTTTTTGATTTTACATTTGTTTGCTCTTTTAATAATTTCTATTGGAGAAAATAAGTTCTGAAATGTGTCTTTATTAAAATTTTAAAATTAAATGTTCAGATTGAAGGTATACCCACTTTTATTATTGATGTTTAAATCTTAGGTAATATATTATTATATTTATGATGAGTGTAGATTTATATCGTATATTTTTCAAAATTGTTTTGTGTTAATTTATATAAAAAACTAATTTACTCATTTGTTCTCTGGGAAAATCTAAAATAACGTCATTAAAGTAGTTAGGTTATATATTAATTTAAAATAAATCCAGTCTTTAAAAAAAAAAAAAAAAAAGCTTTCATAGGGTGATGGAGACGGGTACAGCCATTGTTATAGGTAATTTAATGTATACCTGTAAGCAACGATAAACCATTGCTAACGAAAAAACGATGCCGAGCGGAGTTCAGTTGATAGTGATGCTTTGTCAAAAACATACATGTCATATTATGGTAAAATAATTGTGTAGGCATATATATAATTTCTTCAATAATATTTGTTTAATGTTGTACCGATTTTTCCGTTTTTCCGATATTTTTTCCGGTTTCCCCGGAAGTTCTTTTTCAGTTTTTTTTAAATTTGTTGAGAAAAATCCTGAGAAAATCGAAAAGTTACATTCTTAAAGTATCTCTCCACACCGATTTCCTTTTAGAAAAAACACTACGCTTAAAAATCGGAGCAAGATGTCCAGATCAAATATCCGCCCCCCCCCCTCGAATCAAAATTACTATCTCGAGAGTGATACCAGTTATGGTAATTATCACAGTGTGGAAACATAGATCAGACGTTTAAATCGAAATTCATAAATTCTCTCGAAACACTCACTCGACTATCATCGCACATGGACCGTGGTAACGGTAACCGTCATCACTGCGTGGGCCACGCTTTAGGTAACGTACGTACAGTCGAGTTATTTTTTGGAATTTTCATTTTCACACAATGCACCACCGGTACTGTAATAACGCCGTGGCCGAACCGATGTGGTAATAATATTATTATGTTGTTGGACGGGTTTCACTCGTGAGAAAAACCATATATGTATAATATATATTAAAAAAAAAAAAAAAACGTACAAATTTCGTTATATTACCTACTCGTATATTATATTGTTATCGAATCCGAAGTGTTTATACTTGTTTTTTCGTCGTCGTTAACTCAGAAAAAAAAAAAAAAACATCCATTCGAAACCACACGATATAATATACGTTTATATTAATTGCCGCGAGTGTATTGTATACACGAGTTTTCGGATATATTTATATATGTGTGTGTGTATATTTTTATTTTTCTCGAGATTAGGTGTACGGTACGCATCACTCCGTCTCAATTAGCGTTACACGGCAATATAATAATATTTACGTTCGGCGCGCAAACGATTCGGGTTTATGGACGCGTACGGTACACTTTTTTCCCATTCCGAATTCTATTTACGTTATTTAACGGATTCGTTCGCAGCTGCGTAATATTGTACGCTGTACACGGCGACGCGGCATTATAATATTGTTATTATCTTTTATCGCGTAAACAACGTAAAAAGGAATAAAATTACGTTCCCGTGCGCCGCGCCGGACAGACGGCGTTGTTTTTTCCACCCCGGTTTTTTTTTTCACTCGCCGCAGTAATACGCACGACGGTCCGACGACGACGCGCGCTGTCTTCGACCGGTCGAGACACGATAATAAATTTCTTCCGGTCTGCGCCGCGGTACCGCGGCGCGCGTTCCGTCGCGGGGCCGTACGCGAGGTGATCGGTCCGAGGACGCGACACTCGTTGCGCATCGCAAGGTATCGCGTCGAACATGTCCCGCAAACGGATCGGGCGTCAGTTTCAAATACACGTTTAGGCGCAGATGTTTTCAATTCTCCCGTCGGCCCGTCTAATCTCGAGTACGTGTAGGTGGATAGTAGCGGACAGCGATTTGCGCGGCGGCGCGTGTACCCCCGCCTACTCGCACGTCGAAACGGAATGTCTCGTCAACGGACCGACGGAAATTCACAAACGTCAACGTCCAGAACTAACGTGTTCAGACTAATATTCCGTTTATTTATGAAATTGTTTAACACGTGAAAAACAAAACCCGGTGGCGGTTTCGACCCCGAAAATAAGGGTTACAAAACACGACCGCGGTAACGTAACGTTTTATTTTAGAACCGCTCGTTCCTTAAATTGTCGAGAAAAAAAAAAACAATCCTTTCCGAGTTGACGAGTTGTCCACGTCCTGTATGCACCGCCACCGTCATCGTCATCGTCATAATAAATAATATATTATAGGTAGTATAGATTTATATTTACTACTACTACTACTATTACTACTACGTGACGTACGATGTATACATTACAATATAGTGATAACGACAATATGGTTTTTGTTTCTTTCCCCCCCCCCCGTTCGCTCCGGGTATTATTTATATTTATAAGTATGAAATATTGTACAGATGAGACGTCTGTATTACGCCGCCGTCGTAGTTTTGATATTTTTCGGTCGATTTTGGGTCGGTTCCTCCGGGGCACAGCGTCATTCCGGAGGAAGTCTTGCGTTTACATTATATCATATAAATAATAGTACCCTGTACAATATAACGCGTATTGTATAAATAATAACGACGACGACAAAAACCGTATACACCTAACAATAATAATAACAATATCGTCGTTTTTCTACGCGTCCCGCGCCGAAGAAAAACTCGAGCGGCGTATAGTAATAATAACAATAATAATAATAATAATAATAATAATAATAATGAGCGTGACGCGTGATTACACCGTGATAAAACGGAAAACGTACCTAATTTTTCCTCCTCATCCGCCCCCTGCCCGCCCCTACCGCATCTACCATCACACGATTCGATTTTTTTTTTTTTATCATAATACACCATAAGACACACGACGACTACGACGAGCGTGTCCCTCGAGGGTCAATAGCGTTCTCACGGTTTTCGATTTTTATTCTTTTCTGTACGCGTACATATACACAGTAAGTATGGTGAGTAAGTTATAGGTTAGGTATTACCGGCTCGGACTACATAATATTATTATTACATATATATATATATATATACGAAAAACAAAAACTATCCGGCACAATATAACGATATTATTATATCGTATGGCGGCCGCCGCGGCATCTCGCCGGTTCCGTCGGTTTTTCGTGTTTTTTTTTTTTCTCTACTTTTCACGCCCACGCCATCATCGTACGGCCGACCCCCCTCCGGTGCCGCACGACGCGTATACGTTTTCCGTGTATTTTTTTTCTTCCACCGACATCTCGGCCGCGTTTACAGCGTTCGTACACGGCATTACAATGTATCGTAAACGCGTATGAAATACACGTCGCGCGTACACCGCGGGCAGGCCGGGGGTACGCGGACCCGCGCGGCCGCCCGGCCGCGGTCACTCCCAGTCGTCGTGCCGCAACGCTACGACGCGGGCGCACCGTACGGGCGCGCGCGCGCGCGGGCGTCGGCAGCAGGGGTTAAGGAATTCTCCCGGCCCGGACCCCGGAGGTGTAGCGGCGCGAGCGCGGCACCGGCGCCGGTGCCGCGCGGGCCGACACGCGGCGCGCGTGTGTAACGCACACGGAGACGTCGGCGACGACGATAACAATTTAGTAATTATTTGTTTAGGCCCCCCCTATACGCGCGCACGCACAGACGCGCGCGCGCGCGGGCCGATGCTCCGTAACATCATATTTTCATATTGTTACCGTCTCTATTATACGCGTCACGTCGCGTCGACGACGGTTATATTATAATGTTGTGCGCGCGCGTGTTGTGTGCGGGTGCGTGCGCGCGCGTGTGTATACCGAACCCTGTCCCGTCCGTGTCCGTCCGAAACAACAGACGGCCCGGGGCCCATTGTTTTCTCCGTAACGCACAACATTTAACGTAACATTTTTTTTTTTTTTCATCGTACGGTTAGGTTCTACACACTCACCGTACAGTAATGACGCGCGCGCGCTCGCCCGTATTATTACACGACGGTGACGGGTTGGTTATCCGCCGAACCGGACGTCGCGAAATCTCCCGGGACATCGTACCCGTGTAGCGGGAGCTCGGGCACGGAAGAGATCGACAGCGCCGATTCGCGCGGTGGCGGTTTTCGCGAGCGTACCGCGAACGGACGCCGCCGAGGCACCCGCAAGGCGGGACGGGGGCGGGGGGACAACTCCCACCTAGATTTTCACCGAGCACTAGTAGTTGTATCCAAATTCAATATCTCAAAATCCCAAAATTCATTGTCGACGCCAAGTACCCGTTGGTCGGTACGTGATAATAGAATTTCGCTAATTTACTATCACAATACGATTCTAATGATTTATGCCCTATGGTCTGATGTTGGTGCCGACCACTATAGCCGATCGTTTGTGCACAACTGACTTACGGTTATTTAATGTGTGAAAATCGTTTATCCGGTATTACGTATGTTAAGTTTTCATAGGAAAAAAGTCGAAGAACTTGAGCCAATTTTCGATGATAGCTATTTTTAAAAAAGGAAATACGACGGAAAAGGTACTTTAGGGAGGTAATTGTACGATTTTCCCAAGAATTTTCCCAGAAAATCTGAAAAACCCGGCAAAACGGGAAAATCAGTACAATATTAAACAAATATTAAAAAAGAAAATGTATAATGCCAATTTAATTATTTTACCATAATACGACATTAACATATATTGTTGACAAAAACATCACTATCAACTGAACTCCGCTCAGAATCGTTTTTTTCGTGAGTAATGGTGTATCACTTTTTACATAAAAAGTATACATTAGATATACATTAAATCATCTTCTGTATCCTACCTTTACAACTTTTCACCTGCAACAGTGGCTGCACCCACGTGCGAAGTATGTTCTTCGTTTTTTTTTTTAAAATTGGAACAAGATTTCTTTCTTGAAGGAAAACTTGGGAGTTAAAGTTCGAGGGAGGCATTTTAAAATAGACACAGGTAGTGAAGTGAAAAAAAGGCGGCAAAAACTGTTATTGAGTAATCACGTCATCAGAAGTGAGAGACAGAGAGAGAGAGAGAGAGAGTTATAGTCCGCTAACACACCGCCGCTGAAATCCGCGGTGGAAATATTACGAAGAAAAAAAAAATGTAGAGGCCTAATTGAAACGAAAATATTTTGATACACACTACGTATATTATCGTGTACACATAATTTAAAGATCGTATCTACGCATTACTTATGTACAATATCACGGGACAAATTACGACGACGGTCCGTGGACGTCGTCGTTTCGGGCGCATTTTTTCGTTTAGTTTTTTTTTTCCGCGCGCGTTTAATTGGCCGGCGTGCGTTTTCACGTCTCGACGCGACCCCCGTCACAATACGACGCGCGACACTCAACGGTAATAACGAACGACAGACCCGGCCGGAATATCTACTCGTACAATTTACGCGCCATAAAAACCCCTCGCGATCGCCGTCGCGTTTTGTTCGGGGTCGTTTGATTCGGCGGTGACGGTTTTCGGTTTCTCAAAGTCCCGCCGCCGCCACGCCGTTCCGTTCCACGAAACGCGCGTGTTGTTGCGCGAACGCCACGTGTGTTATTTATCCGTTTGATTTTCGTTTTTACGTTTTTACCGGGACCGGCGTTTATTTTTTTCCGCGTCGAATACCATTCGTTCGCCCCCTCCGCGGCCGTTTTTAACGACCCGTCGACCGGTGACCGTCCGACGACCGCGGGCTGATTAAAGAAAAACCGCCGCCGCCGCCGCCACCGAAGTCACAGCCAAGTAAATCCGACGTCGTCGTTTTCTGATAAACGCCGCGTTATCATTATTACTTACATTATATTATTATTATTATTATTGTTATTATGTTTTTACGTTGTTATTGTGCCGGACTAATTATACCGCGCACGGAGGAGGAGGGAGGACGAAGAGGCAGGCCCCTGTAACAACGTTTTCGAGTCGAAATCACCGTATCACGCGGACCATACACAATGTAGAATGGGTACTTGCCGTCCTGTATAATAATAATCACCGCCATACTCGAACCGTATACTATAACGATATAATTACAGTCTACATGGCGATTTGTTTGACCCGCCGTCGTAGATTATCCACGGATAATCCGAGTGAATTCGATTCCGGTGTATTTTTGTCCTAGACATCGTAATGCAATCTGATTGAACGATATTATCAAACGCGATATTTTCACCGTTTTTCACTCGTTTCGAGCGGCAAACACGTTTTTAAACCCCGATTCGAACACAGTATGCGCCAATAGTACCCGAGCTCTATTCGAAATTTCGTGAAAACACTACAACACTAATAACGGATGCGTTGGCCGGTAATAATATCTTAAGCACACAAAATCGAATTTTTTCGAAAAATCGTTGCAACAACCGCTATTAGTCGATTCGCGTCGTTTTACATCATGGTCTTATCGTTTATCCCAGGTCTGGGGACACGCTTTATACGCGCAGAACAATTTTGATGACTTGCCATTAATTAGCGATGGTTTTTACACTGACGCGCGCTTTTTTCTCTGTCTGCCAACAGTCTTCGCGTAACATATCCGAACGTGTTTCGTCGGACCAGCAGTTCAGGCGAAAGATATCCCATTCGAATAATATTTTGGACGGCAGAAACGTATTTTGTTAGAACCGGATTTAAGCTGATAAATATTTCGTTAGTACGCAGTGATATATTTTATCCGAAACGTATTTCCATCGAAAATAAACGCAAAGAAAATAATACATTTTTTGGCAGAACTGTATTTCGTCCTAAAATTGTTTTCAGACGAATGTCGGACACTCGCAATATTTCAGCGTCAACAACGTATCGGGCGATTCATTTAAGTGGGAACACTCATTATCTCGGAAAGTATTAATTTTTTTCGGAATTTGTTTTCCAGAACATTCAAGAAATAAGCAACTCCACAATTTTATATTTATGTTAATTTTTGTCGTCCTTATTTTTGGGGCTAAAACCACTACCTACTTTTTGATTTTCAAATGGCAACCTATATTAAAAAGTCCATAAATAGAATGAGTATTATTTAAAATACATTTTAGTGTTGACATTTTTATTTTCTGTAAGGTCGTTTACGAGATATTCCACTTTTAATTTTAGATTGGAGGAGATCAGCGGTGCATTATTAACACGCCGCGCGCCGTACCGCCACACAAATGATGCTCCACTACTCTCCTCCAACACAAACTTATCACTCATAGTAGTTAATCGTAGCAGTCAACTATAGTTAATCGTCGTTTGCATTAAATAAGTTTCGGCTAGATTAATCAAATTGTGTCGAATTTTTCACAGGTCACCGTCCGAATATCGCTAACGAAATATTTAATAATGCAAATCCTATAATAATAGTAAATACAGTGAAACCTCCCTTAACGGACACCTCTAAATAGCGGACACTTTCAAATAACGGACGTTTTTTTAGGAACGGGGAAATTTTCACTATTTATGTATAGGAAAACCTCTAAATACAGGACACTAAAAATAACGGACAATTTTTAACATTAATTTTGATCATTTTTATCGTAAATTAAGAATAATTGTAGAACACCTAAATAAAAGTCTACACCATTAAGTTATTTTTTATTACTATGTATGACGTATGTACATTATTTTATTGTACATGACATATATATCTTATTTTATCCGTCCAGTCGTTGACATTTTATCGCGTCGATGAAATGTTGTAACTTTATGATGTATTCAATTAATGTAAAAATAAAATAAAATGTATATAATAATTGAAATACAATTTCTCCCTCTGAATAGCGGACAACATTTCAGCGACCGAGAGTGTCCGGTATTCAGCGGTCTCACTGTATTATGATGTCGAATTATTCGAAAAGTCGATTATTTTTATTATTTAAATTATTTGCAATTTTCGACCGCGCTGGCGCAGAATCAACGATATTGCGATTTTCGTTTTGAAAAACCGCGGATAAAACCGTCACGGGACGCGGCGTTTTTGTGATCCGTCCAAAAAACGGTTTTTGCCGCAATTACCGTGCTAATTTATGACGGCGGTTTTTTTTTTTTTTTATTCCTGTCTCGTGTACATATAATGGGTACTTTACGCGTAGTCTCGGGGTACACTTGTCTCACAACGTCGAAAATTATGCTGACCACGTAATAAAAATCGTCGTTGTACACGCGATAACATCGCCCAATCGCTGGGTGCGGCGGATTTTCGCTGGTGCCACACGCTAATCGATATAATAATTGTGTAACTGGTGCCTCGGCAGACTGCCTATACGCTGTTCTACGACAATCGTCAAAAACGCATTTTTTTTATGTTCTTATAAATCGAGATCTTATAGTAATATATCGCGCGTCTACCTATATACGTAAATAATGAATATCTATGGTTTCACTGATTCATCGTTTAGAAAATCGAATTGATTACAGAATCGGATTCGCCTTGAACAATTTCCCCAGCCCCCTCACCACCCCACTTCTAAAATTAGTTCGACATAAATCTCGGTGTAACCGTTATAGTTTCATACCGTCGGTATTGGATAGTAAAACGGAAATCGGCGTACGAGTAGATTATTTGTTTTTTTTTTTTTTTAAATTAACAAATTCAACGCCTCCTGAGAAATGGCCAGAAACGTCACTATTGTCCATACAAGTCTTCGGCAAATATAACAATAAAAACACCCGAATGTAAAAACTTCAAAAATCGACACAGGGGGTTTTATTTATGCGCAGTCACGATATAATTAAGGGTTTTTTTTTCTCGCACGAATACGTATTGTGTGAAAAATATAATGTTACGGGGGTGGATTCGGGCGGGCGTGTGTTGCTCGTTATCGCGGCGTCGACGGGTCCGAAGGCGGGCCGTGTAATTTTACGGGATTCGCGCGAAAGCCGGCGCCGACGTCGACGATTCCGGGGGTAGAGGTGAAAAACGAAAACACCGAAAACGTGTTTCGTATTAACGCGCATGTTCACTCTTATACGAAAAAAAAAAAAAATATAGTAACAATTTCGGGGGTAGTCGTCGCCATTTCTCACGTCGGTTGACGGCTCGTATCGCGAGATCCGACATCGTATTTCCAACCCCCCAAATAGCACGTGGTCATGACATCTTTCGAGCGTCGAACGTATTTCTGAACTTATAGCTATAAAAAAAAAAAAAAAGTATTGGTATAAGTAACAAAACTATTTTATCTTTCCAACAAACATCAAAAACTATAATAACCATATTTTTGCGTGTCGTGTGTCGTCACACAAATGATGCTTCACTATACTGACCCCACACTCAGTGACGCAACCGGGAGGGGGCATGTTTTAAGTTGTACGGACAACTTCCCCCCCTCCATCCGCGTTAGGTAATATGAATTTTTTTTAAACGCTTTAAAAATCGTGTCAAATACGTAGACATTATGTGACACGCTCCTGCGAAAAATCTCGGTTGCGTATACCCATACCTAAAAGTGGAATATCTCGTCATCGGGTCGACGGAAATAAAAAATGTCAACACCTGAATGTATTTAAACTAGTATTACATATTTTATTTGTGCGGAGTTTTTAATATAGTTTTAATATATTTTGGCAATGAAACATTTTAGAGCTGCTCGGTTCTTGAATTGTCAACGAAATCCGAAATAATTCAATACTTTCCGAGTAATCGCAATGCGCATGTTATCTTCGTGGTACACCTTGTACGTACATTTTTTTATCGATATACTTATATTTAATTTATTTTCACGGTTAAAAAAATAATAATTCTGTCACGTTTCTGCACGTGGCTTTGTGACGTAGTGTAATGTTTTCTTCTCGACTTGAGAAACGTAAGAAATCAAGAATGCCCAATTTTCGAGGCTTTTTAACTGCAATGATGATAATTTACACTCGATTATTATCGGACGACACCCGCGAACAATTAATAACCACACGGGTTTGTACCGCTGCAGTAATGGATTACTGTTCGTCTTTCGTTTTATTGACCGCAATCTTAATATTTGCACGTTGCACTTTTAGATTCAGAGCGGAGCGGGAAATGTATTGGTTTTACAACGATGTTTATTTTATCTTTTTGTAGACAAATTTTTTACCAGCAATTTCGCTCCGATTTACAATCAAAGCACATTTCCGAAAAGGTAATCGGACCTGGGAGATACTTTAGGCAGGTAATTATTTGATTTTCGCCCGTATATGACGTAGACCTTTTCCATCCGAAACGTATACACATCACTGTACGGCATAGTGATTATTCGATATTATCGAAATCGAATTCCGTAAGTTTTGAGTAATTTTTTCACCGGGGACTTGATTTCCTATACGTTCACCGCCAACCGTCACAATATACACATCATACGTACGTACCTGTATTTCGATATTATACTACGCACAATACACAACAATATATCACGAACTCACGATACGCCTAATAATAATATATAGGATATAATATATAATATGTATAAATACGAGTATTATATGTGTGTGTGTGTGTGTGTGTGTGTGTAGGTACCGTATTATCGTAAGTATAATACTGGTCCTTGCCTTACGACGACGACGACGACGACGTGTGTGTGATTTACGAACACGAACGGCGCAGCGCGCAAAAAAACCGGCGGTGACGGCACGCACGTAATAATATATGTATACAATATTATATTCTCGGTCTCTCGGCGCACTCACGTGTACGCTTTTATGCGCGTGTATACGTATATACATGTATAAATACGAGCTCTTTGTGATCGGTTTTTTTTTTTTTTCCCCGGTCGCCGCCGCCGCCGCCGGTTCTTCGCTAATGAACCCATTAAAAAAAAAAAAAAAAAATAAAAAAATTTCTTCTCCGTCGTCGACGGTGAAAACGTCTTTGCGTGTTGCTGCGCGAGCACCGGCAGCCGCAGCCGCGGCACTCGGGGTTCGTGATATTTTCTTCTCTTGTTTCCCGAGGCCCGTAGCCGAGGCGGCGGCGGCGGCGGCGGCGACTTACTCGTATTATTATCATTATCGTTATAGTATTATTATTATTATTATTATTATTATTGTTATTATTATTATTATTATTATACTCGCGCAGACGGGTAAAAGTAAGTGCGCGGAGAGTATTACCCGCGTGTCAGCGCGAAACATGATTAATTGACTCGGCGTGCGTGCGGAGCGGCGGCGGCGTTGTACCTATACACCCGTCGTAATACGGACGACGATTAAATTTTCTTTTCGTAAATTAACGAGCGTCGTCACCGCGCCGTCGCCGCACGCCACTCTCGTTGTCATTACGTACCTACCTACCTACCTACCTACCTGTCTGTCTGCGTGCGCGCAGGGGCGATTTTAACGCCGCGTCACACGCGCAATACCGTGCTGCCGGCCGTGCGCGGCACATGATACGACGCGAGCGCGCGCAACATTACCGTTGTCCTTACCGGCATACGCGGTGGTCGGTCATGTGCGGCGTTAATCGCCGCCGTCGTTGTCGCGCCGTTACCCACGGCGCTATCGCGTTTGAGCTGCGATCGCGGCTGACCGGGGCCGTGTGCGCCTCGGGCGATTCGCGCGGGCCATACTCCCGCGGAGCGAGCGGCACGAGCGAGCGCGAAGTATCGCGGACGGGTTAAGGGGACGCTTGGTCCCCGGCACCGAACGCGACGGCGCAGCACGGCCGACCGTGAGTCTGCGTGAGCCGGCTAAACGGCAGTCGGACGGCCGAAGCTCCGGACGAGCGCCAGCGTCTTAGGTCGGACCGAGTCTTGCCTGCGAGAAAGCGCGCGCCGCCGGCCGCGGGCGATCGGCGATCCAGAACCCACGGACGTGGTTGATCGCGCCCGCGGGGTGGTTTCGGCGCGGCGGACAGTTGCGTTCGCGCGCGACGTCCGCCCGGGCCCGTTCGCCGCGGTGTTTTTTTTTTTTTCCAATAACATTTCCTAACCTAACCGCCCGTGACGTTTCAATTACGTCGTCGACAACCGCACGGGAAACCACCAGTGAAAATAATCCTACCGTACGATGTGTTCCATAATCGTCGGTTCTTCATTTGCTCAACGTATTTAATGTGTATTCTAATGTTTCACGTATAAACGTATAACAGACACGGAAAAGCCAGGAGGGGACGTGTCCCCTCCGATGGACGCCCGTGTTCGAAACACCGGCGTTGTTCAAACACGAATAACGAATATTTTTCGACGGCTGTACGTAGATTTTTTCGCGAAAATATGTACGTAGAAAAAATGTACCGCCGCGTAAATGTTGGCATTTTCTTTTTTTTCGTTAAATTTCATTGATTCTGAAATTTCGATATTTAAGCCCCGGTTTATTATTTCGATCAAAACGACACGATACAAACACGATTTTAACGTAATTTTGTTATGGCGTTAATATAAGACGGAAACAACACGGCATGCGTGTGTGACCGAAATATTTAAGCGTCGGTAGGCAATTCACACGAAAATTGGCCAGAAAATGGAAACTTACCGGAATTTTATTACGACGATTATTATTATTATTATTATTTTTTTTTTTTTGTACAACGCCGAAAACTACTACAAAAACAAAAGAAACGATATCGCTATGTATTCTTGTTCGATACGTGGATATTTCTAATCTAAGATTTAACTGTATAATATTCTCATACGGTTGTGATTGTCATCGCCATGAAGAATATTAATTTGTATTATTATTTTGAATTGTTAATATTTTTTACAGTTTTGATTTAACCATCGTTTACGCGGAGAAAAGTTATTTTACAAGATTTAAAATGAATTGTTCACTTTTCCTATACCTACATTGTTCGAAGTCGTTTTTTAATCTACTTGTACGTGACATATTTACTAATTATTTGTGAAGTATAACGTGTAATGAATTAGATTTTATCTCAAACGCGGAGGTACCTACAAGACGTAAAACGAGTCATTTGATAAAATATCAACGAAATTACGCTTACTACTGAGTGCCAGTTTTTTACGGATTAAAAAAAAGAAATGACAGCAGTAAGAAAAAAAAAAAACAGGTACATTTTTATCTTCGATGAAAATCTAAAAGCGAACGTCGGGCACACGTCATCTTATTTAGCTCTTGTTGGTCCACCGGAATACCGACTGTTTTATTTTAGATTTTGAGTGTTTTTTTTTTTTTTCGTTTTATTCAATCTGTTAACACGATTTCGACTATTGCATCAATCGAAAAATACCAAGAGGTGGTTACTGATGGTAGAATTATTCATCGATATTTAGTATATTCGGGATGGGGAGGAGAGATTTTTTTTGATATTCCTGTATATTATTTAGCTTCAAGCTTAACTTAAATGTGTAGGTAACTTTTGTTATTTATTTAATACTTTGTATTAATAATAAAAATCTGAAAAAAAAAAAAAATTATAATAAATTATGATCGGGTATCCGAAATTTGGACCATAAATTAATTTAATGGGAGACCACTGCGGTTTTTAAAATTATTATCCCTACTTACGTGGAATTAATAGGATGATTGAATTTTGGTATTAGATTTTGAGCGTATTGAGGATTAGTTTTATACTATGTGCACTTTGTATTTTTCCATCAGTAAATAACATCATTACCAGAGATCTGATTTTCATTTTAAAATTAATCATATTTTCTGAAAGAAAATCGTTACCAGTTGGTACAATTGGTTTTAATCTTCCTTATAGTTTTCTATATATTCGGGAATAAAACTACGAACGTTTACGACAATAACGGTTTCATAATTAGATAAATCTAACCATCCCATACCTTACCAACTCCCCGCATAAAATACAACGGCAACAGTGACAAAGTCAGCAGTATCGGTTTTATGTTTCATTTTCATATAGGTGGCCTGGGTTTTCAAATGTAATTTGCTACCCCGAAACGGCGGGGTTAATTGAAACGTTAGGAAATTGAAATATCGCGTGTTTTAAATGGATTTCGAAAATATTAACGTGGTGCGGCTATATAACACGAAAACTGCACGGCGACGACGGACGTCTCGGGGTACAGGGTGACTGCGTTAATTTACAAGAGAGCATTTTCGTTTGGTCTACATAATATAATATGAATTGCAAAACGAAAACGGTTTTACTTGGCAGGACCGCAGGGAACCGTGACTCGGCGCATGTGTCGGACGCTGTTCCTTTAGACGCGAGACGTTTACAAGTGATTCCGCTGCTGGTTATACAAGAGGTTTTTCTCCGTTTTATTATATACTTATAGTACAGTCACTCGACCATAACGTTTTCGTGTCGTATATATTATGATTGTGCGAGAAAATGCAAAGAAAGAACCCCGCGCAAAGAATAATTTTTGCATTTCTCTGGTTTGACGATAATATTGTGGTAGGATATTATAACAGAATATTCTATACATTTTAAAATTCGTGTTTTCATAGAAGGAAAAACACAATAATGTTTTTAAACGTAACACAGCGCGTAAAGAGACAGGACTTTTACGTCATAATCTACAGAATTCGTCTACATAAATAAAATACGATCTAAGAACTCTGCAGCGTAATCGTAATAACTTATCAATGTATCTATTATCATAAAATTGTATGTATTAACAAGATGCAAAAATAGATTCCATAGCGTTAAATTTGATAATTCCCTCAAACATCACTGTCGTGAAGTTATCTGATACAACGCGAAAAAATACACGAGTGTACGAATAAATCAAATTTCGTAAACATATATACATATTTTACTATCCGGAAATAAACAAAAAAAAATTATAAATTGTCTTAAATTAAATTTTAAGTAGTAATTCTAATGTAGCTCATACTCCCTGATTCATACGCAACGAGAATCCACACCAAGACTTGGACGTAGTAAATGTCCAATGCCAAGAACCAATAGAAACATTTTCTTCCAGAAAAAATGCTACTCTCGAAATTTCGGAGTGAGATTTCTGTTGGAAAAAAAAGTAATATCTAAGAACTAGTCCTTTTTTCCTGTTCGTTTTCCCCGGGTTCTTCTTAATTATTAATAAAACCAACAAAATATGACCTCCTCAATAGGATATCAACAGGATCCAAAACGTTACGAAAAAAGCTCTTTTGTCGTTTATGGATCGGAGCGCGATTTCTGGTAGAAAAACTGGTCACAAACAAGAGAGAGACAAAGAGCACGTATACAAAAAAAATCGATATACTTCTCGCTGCGCTCAGAGTCCGAATAAACATTTACGTACAGAAACACGAGATATAAATAGGTGTGCAATTCGACCGGACGCGAAACGATTTCCCTCGAGTGTTTCGGCGGTACGTGTATACGGTTTTTCGTCACGACCACCGAGGTCCGCCGCGGCCATTATTATAATACAGTCGAGTTCCGTGCGTATACCTTCCGGGCGAGCGGGTCCGCGACGGACATAAAAAAAAAACTGAAAAACTCGAAGGATCGAGACATCGTGTACGCGTATAACATGTAGACACGCGTCTTCTCGTGTGTGTGTGTGTGTGTGTGTATGTGTGTGTTTGTACCCTCGTCGTATATACAGTCGTACACCATAATATGATATTATAATAATATCGCAATCACAGTTTCGGAATACTGTTTACTATGAAAAAAACGTGTGCTCGCGCGTACACAACCGATACGGTCTCGCCTGACAACGCCGACGGTTCACGCGCACACGAGCACTCGCGCGCGTCGGACTGGCGTACAATGGCTTTTGAGTGTGACATTTTTTTTTCCTGTCACACGTATCTGACCTCCGTCTCTGCTGGCTCTCTGCGCTCTCTCATACAGTATGCTATGTTCGTATAGAATAGGTTGGACAGAGCATATAGGTACGAAACAAAAAAAAAAAAAATAATAATAATAATAAAAAAAAAAAATGGGGAAAAAAAGGGCTCCCGGGTACGGGCGAGGAGTGCGATGACGACGGCGCGATGAGTCGGCGGCTCCTCGACGACGAACGGGCCGAGTTTTACAAATACAAAAGAACGAGCACGCGTATTATTATAATACCCGAGTGTAGAATATAATAATGTAAAACTCGGTTGTCGGTCGTTCACGCCGCCGCCGATGATTATTATTGTTTCGGGACGTAGTCGGGAGCGATAGTAACGCTTTTACGAAAAAAAAAAAAACAAAAAAAAAACAAAACAAAACAAAAAAAACTACTTGTCAACTCGTCAAGTATAACAGAACGAGAGCGAGAGAGAGAGAGAGAGAGAAAACGAACGCGCGGCGGAAAATACCGACCGAACGGTTCCTCTTGTATAGTAACCCAAACATAATGATATTGTAACCGTTTTTCGGTCGTCTTCCGAGGGATAGTAAAGTAATAATAATTATTGTTGTTGCCGTTAAAAGTGTCGCCCCGAACGCTATAAAACATAATATAATGCGTAATGTGCACGGTCGGTCCGATACACCGACCGATGTCGCGGACGGACCGTGAAATCGACCGGCCGACCGACGACGACCGCGCATAATGCGCGCGCGCTCCGTCTCTGCCCGTCATGTCTTCGGAGACGGCTTTATAACACCGCACCGGACGCGGCCCTTTTCAATGTGTACACGTTTTTTTCGGAGCACAATAACGGTGATAATGTTCCTCTCACAATAAGACAATTTGTATGTAATATAAACGCTGAT
The DNA here is from genome assembly GCA_902439185.1 of Cinara cedri. Lineage (NCBI taxonomy): Eukaryota > Metazoa > Arthropoda > Insecta > Hemiptera > Aphididae > Cinara > Cinara cedri. Next base: position 28,544 of record CABPRJ010000062.1, read on the forward strand.
ATTAATTGAAAAAAAAAAATAAGAATATCGTGGAGGATGTGACTGTATAACGGTAGAATTCAGTGAGACCGGATGAAGCGGAGTCAGTGGAGAGAAGTTCTACCGGTGTTGGGCGATAAAAAAAATACAAAAAAATATGCCTCGAATAAGAGTAAAGGAGAGTTTTGTAAAACTGCGAGTTGTGAGGCCGACGATGATGTATGCCGGCCCAGAGTGTTTGACGTAGAATAAAAGAGATAAAATGGAATACAAATGACGGGGAAGTATAGCAGAAACGAGAATTCTATATTGGATAGGACGAAACAAACAAAACGAAATAAATGTCTGAGAGATCAGGTAAAACAATCATGAAGATATAGATGAGTAAATTGCATGTATGAGCGTGACTTGGATAGTTTGTGTCGGGATTGATGTCTTCTTCCTATTTGTGTTGAGTCTGCGTTAAACTGATGGTATTGTAATTAGTTTTACAAGTTTTTGCATTATGTGAAATAGCCATGCTAGTCATACTCAGTCTTTTTCGACAAATGTCCAATAGCGTATAAACACTATTGGTTTGGTACACCCACATTGCATTAACGCTGTTGGTTTGATTCACCCACAATTACTTTATGGGTTTATCGTTAAGTACGGCCGTAACATCAACGAACAATATAGAAGGGACACTCGATCAGTTGATTATCGAGATATGGAAAACGTTTCTGTTCGCTTAGTGTATTTGTCATTGTTCATTGGCGTAGCAAAGCCCAATAATACATTTTATATTATTTCAGAACACGTTTATCGAATTTCTGTGGTTTTCGGTTTTTGTCGGATCGTGGCGCGTTCTATTTGCTAAGGCAACTGTGGACACGTCGATAGGGGGCATTGCCCCGTTTAATTTTGACAGACAGGGCAGTCGCCCCTCCTGGCCAACCTCTCAGCTGACGTCTTTGATCGCGTTATATATGGAAGTAGGGGAAATAAAAAGTGGCTAGTATTAAGACGAGATAATATGACGGATAGGCCCGATGTACTGCATTCCACGGAAACCGAGAATAAGAGTGTCCGGGGATAAAGAGAACCGAGAAGTAGTATAGGTATATATGTATTACGATATCGCCTTGAAAATGCTGAATTGGACGTTAATGAATACTGCACGAGTTCCTTAAATCCAGTCGTCGCGCGGCGTGCTACGTCACTCGGACTGTTAGATGGTCTGTCGTTCAGTACGCTGTCTACCTATAATCTATTGGTTCAATATGCCGTCTACTAATGTTAAGCTGTCCAAAATCTTCCCAGAATTGTTCGAATGGTAAAACGCGGTCACGTAACTGATTTCTATTTCCCTGCGGGTTCACCATCGAGTAAACAAGAAGCGCCGCGGATTTGCATTTCATCCGCCGTTGACCGTTGTAAACACTACGGACTACGAGTTAATCGAGAGTTAAATCATTTCCGGGCGATGTTCACAAGCCGCCAACGTTGCAGCGAGGCGATCGGGTCTAAAACGAATATTTTACGATCATAGCGTTATATTATAATACTTTCAACGATATTTCTACGGTTAGAAAAAAAAAAAAAAAACCCGCCTCGGTCGTTGTTACGTAGGTATATAGACACACTCGAGTTCCGACCGTCTCAACGCAGACGCAAAACGATTTTCCCCGCTTTGTAATAAATCTGACGGGACAGTATGACTGCGTCGCACGTTGTCGCGGCGAATGCTTTTTGCTCTTTTGGTTCGCGGTGTCTTCGTGATTTTACGACTTTATCGTTCTCCCTCACTCCCCCTCACGCCGTTTCGGTCTCGTTAACAATTGTCGTCGATTGCATCGTAAAAAAAAAAAAAAAAAAAAATCACACCAACGAGAACAATACATAATATCGTTGGGGTTGACGTTTACGAATCCTCTGCCACCGCTGCCGCCGCCGCCGCCAGGTACGCCGCCGTGCCCCGCGCTCAGGTCGCGCCACGTCTGTCGGACGGTCACCGCCGCCGCGCCATCCGATTCCGTGTGTTTCCCGAATCATCTCCGATCGGCGGGCATTGTGCATACAGGGCGCGTTTGCCGTACACAATATTATTATTATTATTATTATTATTGTACGGGACCTTTGTACAGCGTACGGTCCCGCGTGCGCGTCGGCGATAATGCAGTCCCTGTCGGATACCGTACATTCGGGTGTAATATATCGCATATTTCTTCTTCTTTTTTTTTCTTTTCTTTCTTTTCGGCTTTCGGATCGTATTTTACGAAATATTTTTCGCCCTCTCTCGCCGCCGACGACCGGCACCTGCTCCTCGCTATTCCGCCGCCACAAAAACCACGTTAAACTCTCGCGCATCATACGTGTACATAAATAATATACGAGTATCGGTTCGGGGAACGTATCGCACCTGTTGCCGATGCATTTATACGCACTCGTAAACCATAATACATCACGCGCGTATTTTCGTATTATCCGCGCCTGCTGCACGGGTATGAAAAAAAAACGCGGTCATCTCGCCGGTCCCGGGATCACACGCGCCCGACGGGAGACCGCGCCGCGTTATTATTGTGTAAAAGTGTCGGCGGGAATGTCCGCGGGGGCGGACGACAAAAGGCCGCGGCGCGGCGATTACGAAAACGGCGACGGTTTTTATTATTTGTATTTTTACGCCTCTCAAATCCCCGTCCCGGACGGATTCGCCGCGTTCTCGTTGCGCAAACACCGGGGGCAACCGCGGCAGCTGCCCGACGACGATCGCGCGTTACAATGATAATACAAGTGCGCGTACACGAACGCGCACCCGGTATATTGTTACGGTATTATCGTATTATCGTGTACACCGGCGGCCGACGGCAACCGATACGATAATGCGTTTCCGTACGTGCGCACGCGAAAATTCGCCGCGGACCGCCGCGCATAATCCGTTTCGCGACGCGTACCCCGGCCGGGGCCCGCGGAGACCGTGCCGCCGGCAGAACCCGTGCCCGGACGCCGTCGGACGCGGCTTCCCAGACCGCGGCGCGTCCGTTTCAAATAAACCGTACGCACCAAAACAAATATCGCACAACAACGTTAGGCGTGTTGTTATTGTCATTGTTATTATCGCGGCGCGCGTGCGCATAATAAGAGTGTCTCGTTGACAACAATATCGTCAAGCGTGAAACGCGCGTGTGTACAAATACAAATAAGACACGCGGCTTATGAACGGCCCACGCGACGCGCGTACCCTACCGCGCAGGGGAAATACTCTCGTTTCGCGCGATATGGCCGTACGCAATTTATTACGTAGCCCGGCCGACGATTTATTCGACCGTCGCAGAAACGATGGGTTTTTTTTTTTATTAGAGCTCCGCGACGACTCAAATACGAAATCCGTGGGCGAATTCAACTGTAACGTAGCTGTAATATAAATCATAGAGAATTTCAAACAGATGATGGACAATCGCTAAATACACGGGTAATGTAACGGGCCGTTTAATATTCTTAAATGATTTTAATAAATTTGGTATCCAAGATCCAGCCTACGACTCATTAAGCCCGTTTTTTTTAAAAAAAAAAAAAACGGAAACAAAGAGTTTGAATAAATAATTCCGTAAGTCTAGAAACACTATCAGTATGTGGAGTACCTCAAGGTACTAGCTCTCTTCCACCCTATTTAATATTCAAATTAACCAAATAAGCGATCCAAAGATACATGTTAAACCAGTCTGTTATGCTGATGACACCGTTCTTTTTGTTGACGGTATAACCAGCCTGTGTATTCACGAACACGGCTGCTTAAATCCAAAATCTTGTACATGTCAAACTTCATTAAAAATAGTAAAAATCTTGTAAATACTTAGGCATTGAAATGTGCCATAACCTCAAATGGCTTTCAGAAAAAAAACTAATGTAATTTAATTAAAAAAAAATGCGAAGAAAAAAAATGTATGTCTGGATTCTTTATCCTTTATATTCATGTAAACTTTGAACGTACCGTCATAACAGCCATTAAACACGTTTTTGGAAAAAATGTAAATATTTTGGGTTGTTTTTATCACTCGACGCAAACGACATACCCCAAAGTTCAAGAACTCGGGTCGCAACTTATGTATAGGGATAATGAAGAATTTATTGAATTTCGCGGTTAAATGGACGAACTTGCATTTTTACCAGTTGAAGATGTAAAGGAAGGTGTGGCATATTGGCGTACGATTGTATCTTCTGATGCTGAACTAGATTAGTTCGATAAAACCTCAAAACCTATGTCGATGTCACATATAGACGAATCCAGTGTAACAACGCTTGTGGTGCAGCTTTTCGAAATAATTCATCTTTTGCACCTATTACAATTATGGAATGTCCATGCTGCAACTATTGAGGACGAAGCTCAAACTAACAATAGCGCTGAGGGTTGGAATCATCGTTTCAGTAAATTCGTCGGACAAAATCATTCAACAGTTTGGACGATGGTAAGCAAAATACGGTTGGAAATAACGGCAGATGAAACGAAATTAGCACAAGAGTCATTAGGTGTTGTACAAAAGAAAAGATATATTAATGAAGACATTAAAAAAAAAATTAAAACAGTTATGTTTAAATTATAAAGATGCACCAACATTTTGTTTGCGATTGCTTATACAATAAGAAACCGTTTATTATTTTTTTTTAATTTAAATTAATTTTTATTAGGTATACATTTATTATTTATTTTTTTTTCAATTAATAATTTTAGCATTTTAAACTTCATAACATAATATTGATAACGCAATAAATAGACTGATAATTATATTTATTTATTATTTATATTATATTGATTATATAATTATCATTTTGGTTTTTTTCCGTTGGTTTTTTTCCCCGTATACCTATATAAATGACACCGCACCGTCGGCCGTTTACAATGTGGCCATTGTTTGTAATGAAAACTTATTGTTTTTTTTTTTTTAACATTATTCGGCTTGCGGTTAATAATTATAAAATCTCGGTTTCAAAATACGAGGTGAGGTTTATGTCACTTATTGGCCAACTGTTGAATTATTATACACACAAAAAACGGACTAAATACTGAAATTAATGGTTGTTACTGAAAATATTGTTGCCAACGAGTATTATACATTGTCTTTATGGAATCAAGTTATAGAACACTACACACTACATCTCCAACTCAAGCCCAGCGTACAGGAGGTGTGCATCTACAGCATTTTTTTTGTATATTAACTGCAATTAATTATTTTAATTATGTCGTGCAAATAAATAAACAATAAGAAAGGTTTCATACTCCCCCCCTCCAACGCCCACTCTTAGTTGCGTGTTAATGGCGTTTTCTTTCGGGCGGTGCGTGCGAATTTTCAAAAACTTTGGCAGTTCCGAGATACACGAAAAAGAGGACGAGTTTATTATAGGTTAGGTTCGATAACCAAATGGGTTATTCGAAACGAGAATCTTTTGATCAATAAAGACATTTGAACCATATTATCTATGAGAACAAAAAAAAAAAAAAAAAAAATAATAACAATAATAACAATACAAAGAACGGGCGTGTATTTTGTGTTCTTTTTTTTTTTTTTGTTAAAATATGTTTACCATTGTAGTAATATATTTGAAACGGTACGGTTCATTAGATTTTAAACATTTTACGGACGGTCATGAAAAGAATAACGTCCGACTGGACAAATAATACATTTAATGTAATTCGAAATCTTCGGACCGGAAAACATAACCCGACAAAGTATTTATATAAATTATTAATTCTTAGTGAACTTCCGGTAAATATAAGTATATTTGTATTGAAAACGTTTATATTTTTTCTGTATAGGTAGCTATAGAAATAAATCACGATGGAGATTTACCGGTCATTTATTCGTCGCCATTTATTTATGTTATGTTCATTAATTTTATGTATAAAGGATTTCGTTATAAAATGTACATATATATAATAGGCGTATCGTGTATTCGTGTATACGTAAATAAATCTTGATTTAAAATTTATTCGGAATAATTTTCGTGAATTTCGTGATTTATGTGGTAAACGAACGACGCAAAACTCGAGCGATTAAATATAAAATTACACAATTTAAAATTCGAATAGAAATTTGAATATTTTTACTTTCGGTATGGTAACTTATTATTTAAAAATACAGATAATATGTACAGAGTACACGTTTTGTGTCGATGACCACAGGTTATATTATAATATTATTATGAATTTAAACATGAAAAACGATTTCTGCAGTGGACCTCAAGAGTACACGCTGCCCGTTTCGAATAGTTCTTTTCGTTTTATTTTAGGTTATATTATGTATTTTTTTTACAGTACAGTCGAAATGGACAAAACGTGAGAAATAGCGTTCTTAGATTACGTATTAATATATATGATCGTTTGACCTCTCCTCTCAAAAACAAATATTAATTTTTAAAAAAAATTGCTCACGACTAAAAAAAAACAAAGCAGTGATTCAGTGATACTGACACAACCGATTCAGTTTTTTTCAATTATTCAAGAAAACTGTAAGTAAAATAAAAAAAAAAAAAACCCTCCCTAATGTACCAACTAGATGCAAAACACTATTCAATAAAAACTCTGTTGTAGTTTTTTTTTTTTTAAATTGGAACATAATTTCTGTTAGCATTTGTTTACAGACACAACAAAAAATAAACCGCATCATAGTTGAATCGATACATTTCTCGCTCTGCTTAGAATCTATAGAAACCTTAAAAACTTATTCTAGATCAGTGCTAACACGTGATATTTTAATTTCCAGATGTTGAAAAATACACGTTTACGATTGAACATATTTTGGATTTCCTACAATAAAAAGTATATACAATACTCAAATACAGCTATGTTCTATGTAACACATTATTACAATCAGTTATCTTATTAGATCTACGGATCAGAGAACTAATAAGGAGCTAAAATTATCGAAAAAGTAGATGACAGTAGGCTAGATACGCTTGACATAGTTACAACTCCTTATTACGTGTAGTACTAGAAAAGAATCCAACAGGAAAAAGGCCATTGGGAGGGCCCCGTAAGAAATGGGAAGGTTTGGTGAAAAATGATGTGGAGATCTTAGGTGGAGGATTGGACTGAACGGAATGAGCATCTGGCAAAGATAGCTGGACAGATGGGTGTTTGAAGAGATGGTCCTAATGGCTATAGACCCGAAAAAGAATATTATTATTCACGACAATAAATGCGACATTAGACGAGAATAAATTATGCGAACTTCTTGCTGCAGCAACGCAGGCTGTAGACAGTGACAAGCGCGATGACACGGAGGAGGTTAGGAGTTATATACCCTCCTCCCTCCCGTGGACTAAAAAATACAATAATAAGTATTTATTCAACAACTCAATCTTAACGTGTTTATACGTCAGCCAAGTTGAAGGAACAGCTTGATTTATTGATGAAAAATTGACATTTTCGGATCCAACATTCGAATTCTAATAATAACAGTCTAGTTATCGGACAGAGAAGAAGATGCAAGTAACGATTTATTCGTGATTTATATTTGCGGCGTCCCCTCCGGTCGTTAAAAATGTCTGGGCACGCCATTGGTTGTGGGCTGCACCGACGACAATAAACGGATTACGCGCAAATAAGTACCCGAGTATGCCATAAATCGTTGTGTTTGGTTAACACCGGATTTTCGAATAAAATATCAAATATAATAAAAAAAAAAAAAAAACCGATAAAAACGTTTAGGCGTAAAATTTTATTTTCGAAAAATATCATTTTACACCTCACGTCGACGCGACACTGCTGTTTGACTATACACGCTGTATACAAATATATACTGCGGTTAAATGCGTGATGTGCGTATAATATTATATATAGCGACACCTTTATAGATATTATATTATAATAATAATAATTTATCAGTGGCCCGAAGTTCCCCTTGTCAGGTATACAATAATTTTATTGTCGACAGCAGCACGGCAAGCGTTTTCGCTGCGTTTGTTTGACGGGTTGTGAAAACGTAAACGAACGCGCCTGCAGATGCTGCTGATGCCCACGCGAAATTAAATTCAGACGTTCAGAAAAAAAAAAAAAAACCTTTACGAGTGTAAATGTTTTTTTTGTTTTTTTCTCCTCGTTCTTTTCGTATCGTCCAGACGATAATCCGTGTATAAATTGTCATCGAGCATAATTTACAACATAACATTATAATAATATTCGAACCGTCAGCGGTTTCCCTACACTCGTAGTGCGAGTATAATATTATAACAACGCGGGTAATATTATTATAATATTATAATTCTTACATTGTATTATACTGAGAGCTACTCTTGTACTCGCATAATGTACAGGGTGATCAACATAACGTAAGACGTTTAGTATTATTATCGGTTAGTGTTAATTCTTTTTGGAATTTCAGAAACCCGAGTGGCTCTAAACTCTTAGGTGTTACAATACCGTTATTGTTTATCACCCTTAATTTTTGGCGTGACAGACAGCACTGCGTACCCACTTATTATTTTCAAACATTAACCTATTATATTGTTATACATTTCATAAATAGTTTTAATATAAATACATTTTGATATTGAAATTTGTATTTTTTGTCAAGTAGTTGACGAGATAATCCGTAATCCACTGTCGTCCACTATGTTCGTCATTTTTGGAACAGTGGACGAGTAGTGGAGCATCAGCATTTTGTGTGGCGGACAGACGTGCTGCGTTTGAATATTAGCTAGTGCAATCAACACTTTAGAAGTGTTTGTTTTTGAATTGTGCGAAAAACAAATATATAGAAAAAAAATTAATACGCAAGACATTCCGGAATAATGAGTGTCTTGCGTTATGTTGATCATCCTGTATTATAATTTACGTGACATTGCGATTATTAGTCGGCAAACGCGTAGTTAATACTGTTTCGATGTGAACTTAAAAAAAAAAAAAAATAATAATAATAGTAATAATTTGATTTTAAATTACTCAATTAATGTCAGGGTCGTAAATTGCGATAGAGGTGCACGTCATCGACGTGATAGCCCAAAAAAAAAAAAAAAAAAAAACGATTACAACGATATGCGAGACGTATATTATAATTTCGAGGGGTGGGGAATGGAAACAATTATAATTATAATACCGTGATTCGGGTTTACCGCGGTCGTGGTATACATAAATCGTGAAACCGTCGATCGGCCGCGGCGGCACCTACGCACAAACACAACTTACACAAACACGTCGTCGTCGCAGTCCATAAATGTGTTAGGAAAATCGTGACTATATGGATTTTCGATATTTTTATATATGTCCGTGAGAACCGCTTACGAGGATTTCAGATTTTCGAGCGGCCAAATAAATTAATCGTATTCACATAAATCTACTAAAAAAAAAAAAAAAAAAAAAACTCGACAATTTCAAATAACCGTATAATGTATATTATATTGAACTATAGAAAAAAAAAACCGGTCAAAAGCGAGTTACAAGAATCGCGTACTGCAGTGGGTTCTCTACTACGGAGACCTTTAAAAAGTTATAGTAATATAGTAAAAGATATTTTAATCGTGATCAGAAATTATCTCAACTTGGTGTTATCAACCACACGAAACAGTACACAGTCGCGTATGTTTTTACGGTAAATTACTAACAACTTTTAGATTTTGAACCCAGCGAGAATTTTATTGGTTTCAATATATATTGTGTGGGGTACAACGGTAAATCGCTTCCTCGCAGCGTACTCCGAGCAACGTCTCTGACGGCAAAAGATTTACCACACTCTGATCAACGAACTGATCATATTTCGTTAACAACGATATAAAGCTACGTTAAAATGTAACAAAGTTACAATATAACTATGTTGCGTGCAAATTTTAATTATTTTTTTTTTGTCTGTAAAGATCTTTTCTATCATAAATCGTATACACCAGTAAAAAACAAAGAGAGAGTCTTTTTGTAGTTTGTTTCATAAAATTGGTGCGTTGGGATATTGATTTATTGATTTGAAAGTTTACGGCATTCGTGGTTTCGTTATTTTCGCTTTTTGGTTTTTTTGTCACGATTTAGTTGAAAATAATCGTATGGACCTGATGTTTTCACAAAAAAAATGGTATTAGTGTTTTCCAGACGTGGCGACTCCGTGCGCGTACTGCCCATTTCACTATTCTAAGTAAAATTTGTTTTGTGATTGAAAACGACCCCGAAATTCTCGATTGTGTCTCATTTTCCATTTCCCAGTTCGAGCATCCTTACACGGTCCGAAAATTATCCCAGGAATTTTCTCTCGAAAAGTTCCAGTCTTGTTTCTACCGGTTTTTTAAGAAACCTCGTTTCTAAGCCACCGGGCGTATTATCTGAATTTTTAAATTTGTTGATGTAGCTTTCGGGTTTCGCGGATTTCCCAACACGACAATAGCAGCTATCACTCGATCCCTACACTAACACCGACACTATAAGCCGGTATACTCGTTTAAAGCTGCGGCGGCGGTTTCCTTCATACACTTCCACCGTACGTCGATGCATACCGGTACGGCGAAACCGACGTATCGCATATTACTCCCGGCAAGCGAGACAAATACAAAACGAAACATTTCTCCGCGTCATTTGGAATTATATTATTATTTCGAGTGGGCACCGCGGCGGAATCTCCGCGCGGTCCGTTTGTTAAAAAAGATCGTGACGCGTACGACGGCGTACGGTACGCAACAACGGCGGCGACGGGTTTGTAAAATATTGTTGTATTATAACAATAATAATAATAATAATAATAACGATAATAATATTACACATTGTCTACCGGTATAATATGTTTATCATAACCGACACCGCGCGATTACGACGATAACATGACGGAACGTTAATGCGGTATTCGGTTTCCTCTGTTGTACAACCGAAAGCGTCGTCGGGCGCGTGATGAAATGCTACACTAACGGCCGTCGTCCCGGGACGCGTTGAATAATGTAGAAAAAAAAAAAAAAATGAAAAATGAAGAAAAAGAAACGTAACAAATAATAATAATAATAATAATGTTTTTCAACAGTTCCGCGGCACACCGCCGTAACAAGTCTGTATGTTACGATGTGCGTACGAGCGTATTGACGCGGCGAACAAAAAAACCCGACACGGTATAACGCGTACCCGTACACAGACGAGGGTCGAATCCCTGCGCGATTGTAGAGGAGGACGCGACGGCGATGACGCGGCGACATTTTATTAACAAATTATTAACGGGCGCGAGCGTCACACGAAACGGAAAAGCGAAACGGATTCCCCGGGGCCGACATCACGCGCGCGCCCGCGGGTGCGTGTACCGCGGCCGGGGTTACGGCGGGGTCGTGAACGACGATTTATTTATCGCGGGTTCGTCACGTGTATAAAGATTACGATACGCTACGCGGTGTTATCTCGGTGGTTTTTATACAATCAAATGCGGTCAAATACGCGCGCGTGTTACGAACATAAACAGAGAGCAAACAACAACAAATAACAACAACCCGCGACACTGTCGACGGGCGTGCCGCCGTATGACACGATGAGACGGGGAGGGGGCGGGGCGATTTACGCGACGTTAAACCGCGGCCGACGAAAAACGATTCTGAGCGGAGTGTTACTATTAGCCGCGTTCCGTCCGCCACGCCGATTCGTACCGCAATAAAATGATCGGTTTATACAATTAAAGGCTACAAGGAAGACGAACAATTTTTATCACATAAATGATGCACCGAACGGATCGAAAATGCTACAAGAAAGTTTTCGGAAGAAATTAGTTGTTTACAGACACTTGAATAGAAAAAAAAAAAAACACTATAGCAAAACGAATACATTTCTCACTGTGTTCATAATTTCGTCGATGAGACGAGGACTCGATTTTTTTTTAATATTCCTCGAACAACGATCCCGTAACCTTTGTCTGGTTAAAAAGCGTGGAAGCTGCATGCTTATGTTTGCTATCCCGGGAAAAATTCTTTATAAGTAAACAGCTGCCATCTTGGTCTTTTTTGATTAGATCTGCAAAACCTATCATACCAGTTCAAAATCATATTATTCGAAATTGTTATTATATCTACTAGGTTTGTTTTGTATATTTCAATGTTTGCGTTTATCTCATTAAGAGAATAAGCAACGGTGCTCATGGCAACGAATAATAGGTGTGACTCTGGACTGATGGCACTGCTCGTTCAACAAACCCGCACCACTATATCTATAGGACGATGCAAATAACATTATACGAGTATAAAGTTCTAGTCAGGCCAGTGTCTATTAATGGACGTTTTGCGCTTGGGTCGCTGCAAAACCGGATGAAAAAATCGATGCAATTAGCGTCCGAAAGAGAGATATCGAGAACGAATTTGGTCTGGCGAGGAATAACGACGGGGATATGAAATAAAAAGAAACAAAGTATTGGAGAAGCTATTGTGTTACGCTGAAAAACTGCGGCCAAGGGAACGTGCTCACCTAGTCAGCAGTTCGTTTCCGATGGTTTACTGGAGGAGCTTGGGGAGCTGCTCCGTCTCCCGGTTCTACTAGAGGCACGGGTCTCTCTGCCGGCGTTGGATATCAGTAGTGCCGCTGTGAATTTATTCGCGACACGTGCAAATTCTCGCGGTCGGGCGAGTGCGGGTACGACCCGACCGAGGTCGTATCCGGCGAGAATTTCGAAACTTCGGGTTCGCCTCTCCACGTGGTCGATTCCCCGATCTTTTCGCGCACCAACCTCCAGGTCGCATCGTGGGATGTCCTCAGTCTGACAACGGAGATTATGTTATCAAACGCGTGTCGGTAGACTCCTGGCTGCTACCGGTGCTCACCGATCATTTGCACCGTTAGTCGAAATATATCCCACTTCGGGCGGTTTCCGAGCCCAGGTGCTGACTCCGTTTGGTGCCGAACTGGGACCCCGGTGTCGACGGTGGATTCGCGCTGCGATCGGCACCATGCAATGAAGAAAGGTACGGCCGGAGATAATTTAAAATCAATTATTAATCAATTAACGTATTACGCTGAAGCTGTAGTGTACGTATAGTTGGGACCTTGAAATGGAAATAAAAAGGATTGTAATTAGACAGATGGAGACCATACACTAAGATCCAGATGATGACAAAACAAAATCGGTGGACGGACTGTGTACAGAATATCTTAAGGTTGCTGGGAGTCAGGAATGCTGAAGAAGCTGCAAATGATAAGGTAATTAGATAAGGTGCAAATGTAAGTATTGGGCCTTTAGGGTCTATAAATAAGCTAATAATAATAACAACAATAATAACAGATACGTTTTTTCGTACAAAAACATCAAATAACAAGCAGGTTATTTTTGTCAAAAACGAGTAAACAATTTTCAAGTAAACAATATAATATAATTCTTAGTATGTGCACCAAAATCATTTGTATATGTCCTAAAAAAAAAAAAAAAAAATGTTTATTACCACTTATCCCAAGTCTTTTTTAATTACACGAGAAAAAAAACCCATTAAAAATACTAAACAAAATTTGAATGAACTGAAAGTAATAAATATTATTATTTATTAGTTGGCAATGTTGGTTTTTTTTTAAACGTTCAAAAATAAATGTAGTTTTCCTTTATGTACAATTTGATGACAGAAGCAGGATCCAACTAATATTAAATGTTTCTTTCGAGGTTTGTTTTGGTGCTACCAGCATTGTTGGAATAGGAGGAATATAAAACAAAATCAAACTTAAAACGCTTATTAAAAAAAAAAATTAATAACTTTTTTTAACACTAAATGCAACTTACAATGAACATCGAATTATAATTGTCAAGCATTCGATTTATAATTTTACCCATATGAAACCACATAAAAACTAAAACAACTCGAAAATGTCAAACGCCTGTAAATATAATTATTCAAAATAATATGAAAGTTTTTGAGAATTTTACTTCGTCTAGAAAAGGTTTCTATTAGTATTCTATACCACGTCTAAATAATTCTTCGATAACCGCAGATGAACAAAGGGAAGCCTTTATTCTTATCCGAATTACAATAAAACAACATAATCGAAAATAATGAGATCGTTATTATATTGCTGTAAGCTGTTCCGCTTTTCCTAGGTTTTTCCCTGTTTTTCTCAATTACTAAAAAAACGACAAGGAAAATGTAAAAAAAAAAATTATCTCCTCAAAGCACCGACTATGGTATTTCTATCTGTTGTTTATAGATAAAAAAAATGTCACACTTCTAATAAAACCCAAATATTATATCCCTTGCTGCGCCCGGAATCTAAAAAAAAAAAAAAAACCTAAAGGCACCTATATAACGTAACCAAATAGAGAAATCTCACGGCCTTAGTACAAGAAAATCCGTTGGTGTCGACATCATACAGACAGAAAAAAAAAATCATCGACTAAATGCGCTCGGGATTTTTGTAAACTATACCTGCGACCTCTCTATATATAATACGCCGTATAATATCATACGCGCGCACACGAAATTAGTGTTTTAACGGGATTACAACCGTAATTACCGTAATGCGTGTTGGAAGAACGGGAGGAGAAAAAAAATCGTCGTATCATCGCATCGTCGTCGTATAATATTATAATAACACTGCTGGACGGCGACGGGAGGGAAAAAAAACGAGACGAGGAAAAATTAAGACGTCGTCGTCGTCGTCTCCGGGAGAAGTGATGGGCGGCGGCAGTAATAAGGGAACCGATTTAAGTAAGTATAATAATAATGATAATAATAATATTATTATTATTACTATACGACACACGAAACCGCACGATTATCACGGACGAAAAAAAAAAAAACGAGAAAAAAAACCGAACGTCATCGCGACGGCTGCTGCGCAGTAAATTAACGGGGAATTAAAGGGGATCCGGTGGCCGAGACCGATGAGGCGGTTTAATAGGTATACGCGTAAGTCACATTTTTTATTTTTTTTTTCGTTTTATTTATTTTTTTTTTTCCGATTATTAAGTATTCACCGCATCCTGCTCGCGGGGTTCCTCCGCGGTCTGTACTCGCGAGCATACACGTAAATCGTATTTTACAATATAATATACAGTATATTATAATATTATTTTATTCGCCGCCGCTGCCAACGCGTAATATTATTAACATGTCCACGAAAAAAAAAAAATACACATAATATATATATATATATTATAATGTACCCGCGTATAGACGTGAAATAACCAGTTTTGGAAATATAGCGCCTTCCGGAGAGCCGAGAGCTGAGGTCTCTATAATATTATTATTATCCCGCGTGTGTATAGGCACGCCGCACCCGTCCCCTCCCCTCCCCTCCCCCCCCCGTCACCCGATAACCGCCGTGTCCACGGCAGAGATACCGAAAAGAGATTATAATATTATTATATTATTATTCGTATTATATTCGTATTGTGTGCGTGTGTGTTTATAATAGGAACGAGGAGGAGGCGTTCGGTCTGCGCCGGGTTATTTTTATTATTATTATTTTTTTTTTTTTCTCCCTCCTCTCCAATCTACGACGACCGCCGCGTTTTATTTTATTATTATTTTTCATATTATAATAATATAATATATTTTAATGGTTCTATCTGTCGATTTATCTGGTTTGCTCCTTGTACGCGCCACGCACCGCACAATCCGTGTATATCAGCTCTCTTGTCCCGCTGTTTTCCCCCCTGCTCCCGTGCAACGTAAAAACGTCCACGTACCCGCATGTACGTACGTGTATCCTATATTATAAATTTCTCGGACAAGGGCGAGGCCGCAGAGCAGCCGCCGCGGCCGTCTGGAGGCAATAAGTTTCCTACGGAACAGGACTCGTCCGTCGGCGTCGTGTTCTGTTGTCTGTGCGTACGGCAGTTGTGTCGTACCTTGTATATTATACGCCGCCGACAAGAGAGCTGTGCGCGCGACATATAAGACAATCCGATATATTACATACCTATTAATATTATTATTATTATTATTATTATCGTACCGTGTCGTGTCGCGGTAGGTATTTATTTATTATTATTTTTTTTTTTTCGAGCGCCCGTTTCGATTTATAATAACAATATTATTATTATTATTATTATTATTATTATAATCGTATTAAATACGATATATGTGGACGTAGCGACTATCTCCCCGATCTCCCCGGAAATACCTATAATCATACGACAATATAATATTGTTATTATCAGTGACGTCGGCCGTTAAACTCTCCCCGCGTCGTGTTATTTCCGAACGCGCGCGACGAGTCCACCTCGTCGTCGTCGCTTTTCAGGAATCCGAACGTCACATCCCGTAATATTGTTATGTCGTTCGTCATTATACGATTCGGCTATAGGTCGCGATAGGCGTTCAACCACGGTGGTATACGACAGAATAATAATATAGATTTATAATAAATCTACGTGTACCATGCGTGTAAAGAGCAGGTGTATTGCATTATCCAGGAACAGAGATAGACCTAGTGGATGGTCCGATCGAGGTAAAATAAATAAAAAGCCCGTTTGATCCACGGTAATTATGCACTATTCAATTTACTGTTCACTATCAATTGAAATTTGAAATTGCATACACAGTATAGTAATATGTAGTTTTATATCTATGGAATATAGAAACAATATTGTACAAGTATTCTTTTCCACGATAAGCCAATCGGATATTTTTGTCTTCTCACCCGATGTCTAGTTAATGTCTACCGTATACGAGAGGGGTTGAATGCGCGGTCCATATTTTAGTTAAAGGAGGAATACATTGAGGAAGTATAAACAGAAAAGGCACTTTTCGTGTAGAGAGGTAAATAAAGACGCGTTAATACGGAAGACGGTCGTTGCAGATGGCATTTTCTGTGTTGTCAGCTATTAATAATCGTTATCATCAAGTATACAACAGAACAGGTGCGATACCAATTCGTTACGAGTCACCTACCACAAATTGATAGTCAACCATTTTGGTACGGTTTCAAGCCTATAGCAACTTGTGGCAATTTCTACTTGTCCCTTAGCTGATGAAATCGACTTTTATACCTTCCTTCAACCAAAAAAACGAAATAGTTTGAATACATTTTGTACTTGGCAGTATATAAAACAAAAATTTAATTAAAACGAAACTTTCGCAATCAATAATAAATTACACTGATTGTTTGGTAAAATATGGATTTTATAAAAAATGAACAATTCAGTTGGGGACGACGATAAATCACCGCTTATCGCTGTTAATCCAACATCGATCAGTGTATGCGCGGTGAAACGAAACGAATTTCATTATTTTGAAACCGTTCTCAATTTCGAGAGAAAATAGTCACCATCGATTACTATCAACGAAATGTGTATTGCATTCGGTAATCTCGAAGCTGGACCCCGCGAAATTTTGTATGTCCTATCTTACACATATATACTGACCGTGTCAATTCCTATCAGTCGTGTCCATGGCCTCGTTCGGCTCTCGCCCACCACGTTTATGTTTAAAGCCATTTAAACATTTATCGCCGCAAGTCCGACTCGGTCGTTTTTGAAAATATTGATAATTCGAATAGATAGAAAATAATAAGCTGCGTTTATGTATAAACACTATAAACGCCTACACTGTCGCGGAAGCCATCGCATAATAATAATATGATGACGTGTCGTGTTAAAATAAAAAAAGAACTGTTAAATATCATTCTGTTACGTCGTGTCGTCGTAATATTTGAACAACACTACGCACGATATTTACCGCCGTATCCCGGTCGTCGGACACGTATAGTCACCGGTGACATTTTTATTTGTATCGGAAAAACGCGTAGGATTTTGCGGACAGGTTATATAGACGTGTGCGATATGTATGAAAAAAGAACAAAAAAAAAAAAAAGGAATCACACGTTGTCGTTGTCTTAACAACTGTATCAGCTTGCTCCTCGTTAAAACCCCCCTCTGCCCTTGCCCATAGAAAAAAATGTGTAATGCGTATTCGTAAACTCTTGCAATATCCTTGTAGACCCGACCGGCGGTCCTTTCGCGACTGGGCGCGGCTTTTTCGTGTTACCCGACCGTGTTTTGGTTGATGATTCTGAAATACCAACAACATAATAATGTACCCACGTGACGCGTACATACTATTATGTAATTCAAATACGCAAGCCGCAGTTTTTTTTTTTTTTTGATAGATTATAATATTATAAATACATAAACACCAGTCTCGGGTTTAAAAAAAAAAAAAAAAACGTTTAAAAACACAATATCCTGTAGTCTTGTGGTCATCCCCTCTTTGGTAAACGGACATTCCGACCGCAGTACATTTATGTTTTTCAATATTATTTTAAACCACCGGTCAAATTTAGGTCTAAAAAAAAACAAAAAACAATATAAAGTATATATTTCTGTTTGATTTATCAGCTAAATCCATTGATACTTATAACTTATGAGTTAAAGTTAGATATTTATTTTTTAATTTAAAAAAATTCACTCTTGCAATGATATACGATTGCACTTCATGACCTGTCACCTTTTAAACAACGGTCGTTTAATATCCCCAATATAGTTATTTATGTTAATTAATAACTGACGTAAACATTTTATAACTACCACTACAACTACAATCTACCTGCTTTTTTTTCCATGGAAGAAAACATTATATTGTAATCATTTTTGAGGTCTACATATTGTTCTAAATGTCTAATTCTAAATGTCTAATTGTTCTAAAAATAAAAATAAACGGTCGGGGATAAAATGTCGGCTAGTTAATTTGTTTGACGGGGACGTAACGGCAAAGACGAAATGTTTCCGATTTCTTCATTTCCAAACCAGTTTAAATTATTATTTGTCTCATTGAAACAATCATCTTGTTTTGATTAAATTCGTCAATGGTTTAGCGGATCGTTATTATTCATCGGAAAGCGCAGATATTAATATTGCTCGTAAGAAAAAAAAATTTTTAAATGTGTTTATTTCAACAGCTAGAGAAATCGTGTATCTACCTGTATTAACATGATTTTTATTTCAAACGTTTTTTTTTCGTTGTGGCGGAGAATTTCAAAAACCGCATGTATGGATAGGTTGTATACCCTATAAATAGTTTGACACGTGACGTTTGACGTTTTGCATTGTATTGGTTTTCGAAACTATTCGTTACCGAACATTATACTGTACAATGTTGAATCCATCATTGCCGAATCGACCGTGTCAACTATAGCTGCGACTGAATAACACGTTTGTCGTGGAAATTGTGCTGGAGAATTTGTATTCACCGGTATAATACTATTCCTATGATGATGCCCGTGTAGCATTTCAGAAATCGATACGTTTACAGCCTGGTGTTATGCATTTGTTATCGATATTATATTTTTATTTTTTACAATACTTAGGGGAGCAGTTTCGTATCCAGGGGAGAATGGATTATAAGTTCCCGCCTCCTCGATTTTTTTTCTAAGTCACTCGATTTAGAT
Organism: Cinara cedri; assembly: GCA_902439185.1. Classification (NCBI taxonomy): domain Eukaryota; kingdom Metazoa; phylum Arthropoda; class Insecta; order Hemiptera; family Aphididae; genus Cinara; species Cinara cedri. The sequence continues at coordinate 47,805 of CABPRJ010000062.1, forward strand.
AATCGAATAACAAAGTCACTCAGAGTTAAGTTACAATCCGCTCATAAGTTATTCGAAGAAAAAAGTATTATAAAATAATACATAGTATAATCGAGTTACTATTATATAGTTGAAATTTACTTAAATTTAAGATTGTTTTCTTTAATGTTTACTTTTCATAAAATGCTCGGTTTCAATATAGTAAATATACTTAAATCAAAAACAGACTAGAGCGATTATAAAAACTAAAAGTCTCTTGTCGAGTACAAAAGTAACTTTTTGTAAGAATATAGTTATAGGTAATTATTTTATATCAATTATAGTTATTGCTCAGCTTTGATTTTCAAACGTGTTACGACATTCGGTAGTGATAACGTTAAACACTAATGAAAACAACAATTTGTAAGCAAAAAATAAACAAAAACAAAAAAGTGTAATTCTGTTTTTTATGCGAGCGAGTAATTTTGTAATTTGTTTCAGTAGTATTTTAATTTCTATTACCCAGGCGTGGATCTAGAAATATACAATTGAAGGGCCAATTTTTTTTTCAAATGGACAACCAATTATATATAATAATAAGCACCTTAGACCCCTCTCATTCCTTTGATACGTACCTGTTTATTACCTATGAAATAATTTATCGGAACGACACGCTGACGCGCGACGATTAAAAGTCTTTTCGTTTGAATCGTTACGCGGTGTGATTTACGGCGTTCATAGGTTAGCCGAGAACGTTGTGGCAATAAACACTAAAAAATGAATATAAAACGAAATGTAAAATATCATCGGCTAACGCATAAAAAATATAATATAATATTATGTAAAAGACACGGGCGCCTAAAAATATTATTATATACGTTATTTGACGTTTCGTCTTTTTCGTATTGTGCATTCTATTTGGTTTAAAGATAATAAATTTAAATGCGTTTAAACGAAAAATACTCGTGTAATACACTCGATGTCGGTAATCAGACTACCGTATTTGAAACGAGTTATTGTCGGAATTTTTCGAGTACATAATGGGTACCTTACCTGCAGGGCTGCAGCTATATAATAACACAAATGTCTGGAAAACGACGACGATCTGTCAAGAATATAAAAGCCTAGCCCGTGTTGGATTCGCGGCCGAATGAGTTTCGAAACGAGAAATCATACGATTTTCGAATTCGTAACAATACGCGAACACGACTATTATGATAATAATGTGTACCCTTTTTCCCCTGATCCTGTCGCACGGGCATTGTCGAAAGGACCGGCAATCTCAACCCGTCGACGACGTTTTTGCGATTATTATTGCCGTCCGGCAAAGTAACGTTTTGTCGAAAAAATACACGAGCACACGTACCGATAATATTATCCTGAAACTAGAATAAACACCAAACCGCCGTAGGTATTATTTATATTGTCCGTCACGAGATAGGTACCTACACTCGAGTATTTTCGTCGGGAAATGTCGTATGGACTATACAGGATTATATATACATAATGCGATTTGAATTGTTGAAAAATTGTTGTCTCATTCCTTTCGACCACTCAATCAACTGTCGTTTAAAATAACCAACTTCTCGAGTAATTGCAATAAATATTACAGACGTAAAGATTTTGCAACTTCGTCATAACGAGGTCTTGAAAACTATTTAAAAACAAAAATCGGTTTTAAAAATCCCCATTTTAAAACACTATACAAACATTTTATTTAACGTGTTAAAAGTATCAAAAATGTTAACTCACAAAATATCGTTAAAAAAAAAAAAAACAGATTTTTGAAAATTTATTTTTTTCGACCCATCGACTATATTTTTTGTGATTATATTATTACACGCCGGTAAAACAACATTTTTTCAGAAAATATACACAGGTGCCAATGTCAGTAGCGTGCCTAGGAATTTCCGATGGAACGGGGATGCATAGTAAATACTAAATAATAACCACGAACTAATGGTAGAATCTTCTTCTCATGATGGGAATCCAATAGCCAAATCCAAAAATGTCGATTGTTTTTTTTTTATTAAAAAGAAAGAAACGCTTCAACATCTAAGGTTATTAGCCCATATGTACGTATTTTAACAATGTGTGTGTTACGTTAATAATCAAATCGAATTTATATTCAACACAAATCAAGTTTTTCCTTTTAACTTAGCTGAATTATATATATATATCGCTTGAGATTAACATTTACTAAATAAATACTCATAGTTGTTGTAATTTTAAGCTAACGGGGGTGGAGGATTTGACCCATAACTTCTCCGCCCCCGCGCACGCCGCTGACCAATATAATATACTAAAACTAGAATACACATGGAACTGTCGGATACGCGTAGGTATATCGGTCGGACATTATTGTCCGTCACGAGGTAGGTACCTACTTGTGTGTGCCACTTAAACTCGTGGAATTTTCGTCGGTAAACGTATTCGTTCGGATTATCGGCGTATAAATACTGTAGGCATACTCCCGTGCGATTTGATTTGGGTACCGAAAATCGTTGTCTCCGCGGGAGCGTAAAGAATCGAAAACCGATAAGAATCGTCCGGCAACGCGATGGGGACGGACGGACGCGACAGTGGCGTCGCCTACCGACCTTCGTTATTATCGTTATTTTTTTAAAATGCGTATGTAGGTGTGTGTGTGTGTGTGTGTACGTATGTAGGTGTGTGTGTGTGTACGGCGTGTCATAACATAACAATAATATCGTGTATAACGCACGCGCGCGATTATCGACCAAACAATTTTTCTTTTATTTATTATCGGCTCGGAAACGTATATTTTTTTCTCTCCGTGCGTACAAAAGGCGCAAGCGCAGACGCTGACGCGACTACGTGTGTCTAATTAAGAATGTGTTTTCCGTAGAAAAGAAAAAAAAAGATCGTTCGGCTAGACCCGCACGTTTAACGGCGGCGACGGCGTCGACAGACGATGGTACTGTTATTAGTATTGATTGTTTGGCGTTTTTCTGTTTGTTTTTATCGTAATAATAATTGATTTTTTTTTTAAAAATCATTAATCGCGTTTTCGCGCGGTTAACGACCTTTTATATTATACGCCACTAGCATGCGATAATCGCTGCGCAGTTGTAACATTTTACGCCGTACACGGAAAATTGTTTGACCGGCAGGGACTACACAGGCGGCTTTTTCAGCAACACAATTATAATGGATACGAACGAAAATTGAGCTGGAGATTACAACACGGTTTGTACACACTTTGCGAAGTAAAATTCGACTTTACGTGCCGTTTAGAGAACTACGAGAATACTCCCATTTGTGAGGGGGAGACGCGGAATCTCTAAACGGACGGCTAGACTGGAAATTCAGAGCAGCCGATATTGAGATTCGGCGGAAGAGTGTTGCGGTATGGTCCCGGCTAGTGGCCGAATAACCTCAAGAGATTGCATACGAATTACGTCCCTAAGAAGGAAAATATACATCGTCACTACTGAATTGCGTCCGCATATTTGCACAGCGCGTCCGAGTTGCTTCCACGGTTTTACGGTGTCTGTTCCGAATTGCGCCCACAAGAATAATTGTTGTTCTTTTTATATATGTTTGAATGTTTGATAAAGTCGTTCGTAAATATTTGGGTATTAGCCTCGATACGTCATTTATAAATACCATCGGAAATTGATCTCGTTCAGAGGCGGTCATGTTCAAAAACATTAATGTAAACGTCATTCTAAATTGAACAAAAACAATGAAATATGTATACATCAGTTATTAACGGAGACGCAAATCGGATGTTCCGTGAGAAAACCACGGACGCAGCTCGGACCAAATATTGGACGCAATTCAAATGCACCACCCCAAGAAGAAGACATAATATGATATTTTACCAATAACTTTTGTCGTTTTCTCGGCAGTGTTTATTATAATATTGTACTTTGTTTTAAATATTTTTCTATATTTATATACGTTTTATTAAAAAAAACCTCTTTTCCCCTAACGAGTATTCCTACAATTCTCAACGGTTCGCGAAATTTGTTATTAAATGTTATTAAGAGAGTGTCAAAACTGCAAGTATCATTTCTTCAAACTAAAGACGACAAAATATTGGCACTATTATTTCAAAGCGGGATTTTGTATATTTATTTCCTAAGTAATACATTAAAAAATCCTGTTTTCAAGTAAATGTTTTCGCATTTAATTAGATGAAATAATTTCGATATTAGGTCTTTTAAATCCTGAGTACTATTAAATGCGCGAAAACTCATGTCGCCATATTTCCATAGGCGAACATTCGGTTTAATTTTCGGGAGGCTATAATATTCCAATGAAAAGCTTCGCCACCGCGCCCCCTTCCTATACACAAGTATAACATATTGCTAATAAAAATATCGATTTGTTTAAATTATAATAAAAAAAAACACTAAATAACGTATATTTAAAAATCATTAATATTTTATTTTAATAACAAATATTTGTTTTTATCATTGCTATAAATATTTGTGTACGTTTCTTTTTTAATATATAGTTTAGAGAGATCGCTGAATCTATCCTGAAGTATCGACGTCCTTGCCAAGATTTTATTTTTCTCATTGCACTGTAATTTCGTTCACAAATACTCGAACTGATTGGTATCGTTAATGCTATTGTAAATAGTTTTTGCAAATTAGGAAATATTGTTTGGTTTTCTGACAAAACTCTCATAACATCTTTTATGTTAATATTCACATCGGAACCAATACTTTGAAGTAAAAATTGATTTGCCACTGTCCTTTCTGAATCAAGACAATCTTCGGACACATCCATTAGAGACTAAATATAAATATAAGATAATGTATTAATAATAATACAATTTTATTTGCCTCATTTGTTGGTTAAATATTATGTTACAGTTTTCGAGAAAACGAACGGACAATTATTAAAACAAATAACAGTCATAATAACATTCCGAATAAAGTTTCGATTTTTTTTTTGGGGGGGGAGATCTATTGAAATATTTGGGGATTTGAGTCCCCGTAAGGCCCTCTTTCGACGTCCACCTATGCATATTTCCCGTTATAGATACACAGAGACTGCGATTGATGTTGCTGCGCGAGCCTGTCCAAAATGGTTTCATCCACATAAAACCGAATAAAATGCGGAAAAACTGGAAAATAACAAACGGGCGAAAATCGGTTCGAAAATCGCCAAACCTATTGCAATGTTTACCACGCGCAGAAAAATGCAAGACGTATAAGACGCATTGTGCGAGAATGTCAGGCGTTTAAAACCCGGCAAAAAGCGAAATCGAAAACGATAACGAAAACGTCGTTTCCGCAAAAGTCAAGGTGGCCGTTGGAGCCGAACTTTAGCGCGAGCGACGGGCCGATTATCGCGGACTACCCGGGGCGCGACAACACGCGTGTTATCGTAAACACGACGCGCGTCGTACGCGTATCCACGCGCATCGCGAGAATCGAATAATCGCCGCCGTTGCGTGTCCGCGGGGAAGCCGAACACCGTCGCCGCCGCCGTCGTGTATCTATTGTTACAGTAATGGGATCAAGTGGTGGGACGCGAGCGCCTTCTGTGCGCCCGTAGCCGGGTATTACTCGCGTACAGGCGAGTGTTGGGTAGTGGGTCTCCGGCGGAGACGACGCTACACGAAATCCTTTTGTTCGCGTGCTCCTGCGGTATCGCCCGGCTCCCTCGCTCCCGCCCGATGCCCTACGCGTCCTATCCTTTTCCTTCCCATCCGCCTCCCACTCCCCGTCGACGGCATACGCGCGCGCGCGGTAATATTCTTTCCGATACCGGTTTGCGGGTTATTATTATTATTCGTGTTGTTTCTTTTCGATCGCCGTCCGCGGCCTGCTCTTCCCCCGCGACGCACGCGCGCGCCCGCGTATGCGTATAATACTATACGATATTGTTGTAGTTTTTGTTGTCCCTACCACACCGCCCGTCGTCGGGTTAGACGTCTCTCTTTCTCCACGCCGCCGCCGCCGCGGGCCCCCGAGGCTCGGGCCGCGCAGCCATTGGCCGAGGCCCGAGACCGCCTCATTACGGCGGGAACGGACGTCTTTATTCCGGTGCACGATTTCGAGCCGCCCGCGAGAGTCGGAACGGTTCGGAGGGGCAGGGAGCGAGTGAGCGAGAAGCTTGCTCCTCGTCGTCGTGTACGGTTCCTCTTCTCTCCGGTACGCGCGCGCGTACCTAACCGTACGCGTGTTGTGTAGAGAAGACCACGGTCGTTGGTTTTTTTTTTTTTTTTATCTTCTTTTTTTCGCCTCTATATGCCGCCGCAACAAAACGCGAGGCCGCGCGTACGCGCGGCGGCGAGAGCGCGCAACTAGCACGCCGCCGCCGCCGCCGTTTCTCCTACACGCTCGCGCGCGCGCACACACACGCACACAAACAAAAAAAAAAAAAAAAACCGGCACAAACCAAAAGTTTTTTTTTTTTTTTTTTCTTATTCCTCTATACTTCTACTCCTCCCGCGGCCCAGACCCCCGGACCGTCGACGACGACGAGATGACGTCCCACGCACACGCGCGCTCACTACTGCACGGACCGGCTCCCGTCGCGTTTTATATAATAATAATAATATAAATATAATATTATAGTGTACCGCGGACGGGGCCCCGGAGAAAGAGAGACGTCGTCGTTTGTGTCGCTCCGGCGGCGGCGGTGTCAGAGAGTGTCGGATGACTAGGCCGGTTTCGACCTATACGCTATATTTTCGTTTTCGGGTTTTTTTTTTTTTTTTTTCCCCCCCGTCCGGGATGTTTAAAGAAGGTGGTTCCCGGGTGTCACGGGGAAAGGTAGCTGCACAGTCATTATCGCTAATAACGAGCTATGCGGAGCCCCGGCCGATTACGGCGGCAACGCCACTCGCGCCCGAGAGACGCGAGACCGCGCGGCCCGGTCGCTCTGCTACTCCGCGCCGCGGACGTCCCGCCGGTCGGCCGGCGTTTAAACGGCGACGATGATATCCGTGTAAATAACAATAATAATAATAATATATATTATTAGTACGCGGCCGTACACACCGTGTACACCCGGCGACACACGCGCGCACGCACGCCGTTACAACGCGCCGTCGTGCGCGCACCAACACCCGTCTGTTATCGCGTCCGAAGATACCAGAGGCCGCGGGCCCGGCTCTTTTGGACTCGGAACGCAGAGCCGGGGGGGAACGTGTGTCGGTTTTGCCGCGACGCGGGTCGTTTTCTCGTCCCGCGTCCGCGAACGGCGCACGCCTGTCGGAAGTCTCGCTCGGACGTGCCCCGAGTGTGCTGCCTTTTGCGGACGAGCGATTTTCTCCGGTGTGCGCGCGTCCGTTTGGCTTTCCATCGGGGTTTTAAAAATAACCGGGGGAAAAACCCTAAAGAAAATTTCGAGTCAAACGGCGCCGCGCGCCGCGTCGGCTTTGATTTTCGCAACTCATGTTTTCCGCCCGCGAAAATATTGCTCCGATCGAAAAGCGGCCAAATGACCTGTCGGCGCCAAAGGTGCGGCATATCATTTGCACCAAAATCAATAGTTTATACGTTTTATGCAAGCAGGCGTTTAAAACATTTTAAAATTGCCAATAACCGAGAAAACACGAATAACGATAAACGGAAATAATTACGATTTTAATTTTACTAAATTAGTTGATTTTTTTTCGATCGTTGAAAATATCGGACAATGAATTTGCCGATTAAGATTAAACGTTTGGAGTTTTCGAACGATAACGTAGTACTGAATTTAACATCGCGCGGACACGGTTAATAAATGCATCTGTTAATGCAGTATAATACACGTATATCTGTTAACCGTGGCGCGCAGGTGCCCAGAGTGTTGGCGCTTTTGTACGATACGATTTTGGCGCTTGCGTCTTCCACCGCGAAAAATACAACGCTGAAAATGATGACAACATAATAGTACTGTTGTAGCAGCGTATAGTTGAACTGTACCGAAAAATACAAAGATTCAAAGACGATGTTTTACGTGTTTTCACTTTTCACTTACCCACTCAATACAGCGGCACAGTTTTTTGTTTGTTTTTTTTTCACCCGTGTTATCAAGGTGGTGGCTCATCTTATTTCAAGCCAATAAAAAAACCGGCACACAGACAGGCTTCATTTTAAGTTGACGTACAGTTGTTACGGCACTTTTATTTCTGTTTGTCATTTATATTTCGTTTCAAATTGTTTTTCGTTTCATCCGTGTAACTAAAGTAACCCATAATTCAACAAACATAATTTAATTTTCATACCATAAATACCTAAGAACCTTGCGTCCCCTTCTTGATCATCAATCGAGATGAAACCTATCCTAACTTTTAAGTTGGACCAAATCAGACACATTAAGCGTTCGAAACGTTATCTTAATCGCTCGAATGGTTTCAGAGTGCATCGGCACCTAAACTCGTCGTACGCGTGATTTTTATACATACGATTTTAATGACATTATTAGATCGTAAGTCATTTCGTTAGAGCATTTCATAGAGCTATTTTCTGATCGTTTTCTCCGTAGTTTAAATGCGGGCCCTAGTTTCACATTTATAATAATTTTATTACGCTCCTTGACCTCTGCGAGCACATGTGTCTGCGACGACACCGCAATATAAGAATCGTGTCAGTTGGAACCGAGTCGGTACGCCGCCGTCGACCCCCTCCCGCGAATTCCAAAAGGAACGAAAAAAAAAAAAAAAATAAAGAATCACAAATGATATTATATCGCGCAATAAAAACCGCACGCGGTCTTTTGAATTATATTATATTGTAATACAAAATGCGTATATTTTATTACACTGCAGTGCAATCGTACAAATCGTACGCTCTAACACCCGTCTCCGAGTCTGAGTCCGATCTAACCGCGTATAATGTTTCAATCGCGGCTGTATTAAATACGTCTGTAAATCGCCCAAAAACCGTTCGGAGGGGCGGAATAATATTATGCGCATCGTTTAAATTAATCGATGTATTTTGTTTTGACCCGCGCGCAGACCGAGGAAATCCGAAAATACAAACAAAAAAAAAAACCAAACAAACAAAATCAAACCACGAGCCTAACAATAGTATACTTACAGAAATTTTAATTTCGAGATATTCTCAGACACGTCCCGCTCCCTATAACTAGTATAGGTTCAAAGCATTTCAAAGCTGTATACTCTATTATGCTTGTTATGCACGTAAGTCCAAAACCAGTGTGCCGTCATTTGTTGCGAGTTTTTTTTTCACATTCATAAGAAAACCCGTCGACAATCTCGACGAATTTGTTCGAATACAGTGTACGGGGTCAGTCAGAAAATCCGGATCTTTTGCGGTAAACTTCGCGAAACTCCAGTCTCGCTAGCCCGAAAAACGTTTAAAGTCCGTTCAAGGCCGTTCGGGCGCACATTCGCCCACAGACAATCGTCCTTTTTTTTTTTTATAATTTCTCGCCCGAACGATTGATTTAACCTATTTATTGTATTTTAAACGGGCCAAATCCATTTAAAAAAATCCGGACACGGTTTTGACGTAACAGCATATTAGAATGCACCGCAGAAATGCGAGTGTCGAAATTAAACACGGTAATAAAAATAAAACAATATAATTATTATACACAGTGCTGAACGATTTACTTGATAGTAACACGACAATAAAGAAAAGAAACCGGTAGTTAATTAATTACGTTACACAGATATAATACAGCGGAAGATCCGGCCGGAGAATTAACATATAAATCAACATTAAAATTGTTTACAAGCTGCATTAAACGATCGTTAAGACCATAATTCGAGCGTTGGAAACGCACATAAAAAGTAATTAACTGCCGGGTTACAGAGCGAGGAACATGGAAGTTCAACCTAGCGAGTAATTCGGAGCGTTTAGATTTTACGTTGTGTCGGTTTCACTACGGTGCGTTCGGTTCGTATCTGTTAGCGGATAACAACACGACCCAATCGAAATATTTATGGGAACATTTTAATCCGGTTACTGCACTGAGGCGATCATTTTTTTTTTTAATTCTACTTGCAGGTTTCGTAATAAATGAAAAACGAATTGGCAATTATAATTGTATTATTTTTGTTGATTTCTGCGTTACCGTGGAAATACAAAGGAAAACGCACTACCAATTCTTACTGTGCTCAGAATCGTTTTTCGTTAACAATGGTTTGTCGTTGCGTACACAGACATAAATTGAACTACTCTATATTATATCTTCCAATTAATTTCCCTCTTCCTTTTATTTGTTCGCCCAATCGTATTTACGTATAGTATTTTTTAACTATTGTTTTATCGATTAAACTTTCGTTTCTGCCCACGTGTGCACGAATACAATAAAACACGACTGACTTTCTTACGATAACATGTCCGACGACGAAAATCAAAATAGTTGTTTTGACTTCATAAAACATTTCGACGCAAAAAAAAAAAAAAAAAATTGGATTCATTTCAACATCAAAGCGTTTGATATTCTGTGACCGTCGGCGCAGTATATACAGTTTTTTTTTTATATACATACGTTATTATATCGAACGAGACTCGCTATAAATATTTTATGAAACGAAAAAAAATCGCAAATTTTTTCAACTATGACTAATTTATTATTATTTATTTTTTTTTTTTTTTTTTGTTTTCGTATATTATTTTAAAACACGCGTTTGGCACAAAGTATAGTTAAACGATCATCTTTTTAATGTCGCTGCATGCAACTTCGCGCCGCAGTAAAATCCCTCACTTCTTTCTATTTATATAAAATAGGTACCCACAATTTGTATGATTTTATAGGTCGTGATTTAAAATTTATACGTCTGCAAATTTGCATGGTGCAATTGCCGTGAAATTATTCCGAAAATCGTATACGTTTTTACGTATGGACACAACTAAAGAGCCTGAATAATAAAAGAGTGGCCAACTTGTATGGCAGCTATTTTTCGTCCAAACTTTTCCCACCGTTTTTATTTTTGAAATTGAATTATTATAAAACGACTATATTTATTATAATTTACAATACAAATAATTTTAAAAGAATTCAATTTGAACCAAAAAATGGTGGGAAAAGTTTGGACGATAAATGGTCGGAATATCAGGAGTTTGATTAAACGTGTTTTTAAAGGACGTAATATTTACGATTCTCGTTTAAATTTCATATTTTATATTTGATAATTTCAAAATTCTGCATTATACACAATTTTTTTTTTTTTTTAACACAAAAAACGACTTACAATGAATCTCTTGATAAATTTTCAAGCAATTATTTTTAGTCTTACATTTTATCCACAGTGTATATACTGAATAAAAATTACGTAAAAATCTTGCAAAATTAAAATGTCTACAGAAATGGCTAAAATGTTTTGAAAATCGTACCACATCTAGAAAATGTAAATATAATTTTCCTGTCCCAATTTCAAGTCTCTACGAATATTTTTAACTGAATCGCAGCAAAAAAAAACAAAATTGATAATAATACGCTTCATAAATTTTCCCGGCAACCTATGTTTTTCCCCGGTTTTTCCAGTTGTTCGAAAATCAAAAAATGACTTCCTTAAAGTACCGACCAGATACAATTTTTCTTTAGAAAAAGTATTACACTTTGTACGGCAGAGCAAGATTTCTGGTAGAAAAGTTGTTTGCAGATAAAATAAAATAATAATAATAAACATGATTGCAAAACCACCAATACATTCCTCGTTTCGTTTAAAATCTAAAAAATCTAAAATGGGAATCTTTATACAATTATCTACGAAGATTATTGGAATTATTAACCGTCGTAAATAAAAATTATACTGAAGTATATTGTTGACGTGTTTAGCTCAAGGGACGCTTACGTAATTTAGATGGAAATTATTACCTATAGGCACCTAAACATGTATTGAAATTTTTCTATAATCTAGGTGCTATGCATGTACGTTTAACTTTCCAAAATAAATATAAATTATATTATTCGTGTAACAAAAATCGTAAATTATTTCTGTATATAATATAATATATTATAATTATATAGTCCATGTCAATTCATATTGGGTCAAGTAAAGTTACGGAGCTATTTTCGGTACATCCGATAATAAGACACTAAATCAAACCAACATTATAGTATTATGTATTCAGTAGGTACACATAATACCCACATATAATGTAAAATAATATTTTTGAGGTTAAGAAACGGACATATCGCGGGTTACACGAATACACAAATTTATTGATGAATTTACAGTCAAATCAGTCCAAAAGTCGTATTATTTACGTGATAAATCGATTTCGACTCGAACGAATTGTAAATTGAGATTATTCGATTCGAAAATACACATTTCAACGTACAATAGTTGTAATTTTACCTACCGCCATTGGTAATGAAGAGATGGATGGACCGTGTTTCGGTACATACAAAATACATACTTAACAATTATAAAATATGGGCTCGTCAACATATTAATATCGAGTCGATAAGATTTTCAACAAAATTACGACCGTGTTTCGTAACCAAACGTCACCATTCTGATAACTTGTATAGTGCGTATTCGGGTACCCACTCGTCTCTGTATAACATTACCGATCGTCTTACCGAGATATTCGTCAGGATACCCGCAACGGGTAAAGTGACGTTGAACGAACGATTTTAGTCAATCGGTGAACAATTAGTAATGCTATTCATTTTTCGATTATTCGATAATTTAACGGATACCCGGCGCAAGAATAATAATGTATACTGCGGGTATGAGCGTATAACTATATTAATAATAATACCTATCCACATGAAATATTATATTATGTACGCCCGACCGTTTTCGGTCGGCCCGAGATCGTTTGAAAACATAAATATTTGTTGCAGATGTTTTTTTTTTCCGATCGCAAGAATTATTATAGTATTATTCCCTATAATATATTATAAGATAATTCATTGCACTTGTCGAACGTTATATTATATTGTATGGGGCCGAATATCGTCTCCCGCGGAGTGACGTTGAAAACACGATTGCGATGTAGAATTCTTCGAACGTAGGTGCTGAAATTGGCGCAAAAGGTTCCGCCTTATGCGTATTCGATATGAAGAGATGTATAAAGTGCCGCGTGTTGTATAATACTGTCGGTTCGTATACAGAGTGATTCAGGACCGGTTTAAAAAGAAATGGGAAAAGTTACCGCTGGGGTTGCTGTACGCCGCGTTATACTGCTACAGGTGGTACGTTAGAAACGTAACGGCATGGATAGGGTAGGCAATTTTGTTTAAGTTCTTGGGATGAAACGACCTAATTTTCGGATCAGCATTAAGCGTTCGAGTGTATTCAGACGGAACGAATTGATTTTTTTTTTTTTTTTTTGCAGAACACCGTGAATTGTTTGTTTATTCTATACATTTCATTCTATAGGTACCCGTATTGTGTATACGACGAAAATATGATAAGAAGACATTTTACACCCGCATCTATCGTCTCAGTCCAACTACCGGGTAACGCGCAAAAACAATGTTTACGCAGATTAAGTAATACTAGCTTAATTTTGATTTTAGAGTAAAAGTACTTGTTGTGAAATGTATAGAGAACAGTATTTCGGAGGGAATGACATCGGTGTTTTTTGAGTTATGAACTATCAAAAAAGTTATAGTTATTTAAAAAAGAATACGAAACGTTTTCGTGTCTTTTATATCGAGCTGTGTATTTTGAACAATACAAAAATCTTAGGTAAGTTTACTCTAAAACAAAATTAAGTTGGTTTAACTTGTTTTGCGTAAACATTTTTTTCGCACGTCACCCGCGGTAGTTGGACTGAGACAGTGAATACGGGGCCTAACTTGCTCTTAAACAAAGTACGCGTTCGGGATGTGTTCATAATAAATAATATTGTAGAGTGCAGCGTTTGCTTTGGCGAGCTGTTGTATAATGTAGCACGCTGGGCGCGTGTAGGTGTTTAATTTGAGTACTATCGAAATATCCGTTAACCTGTACACAGATTAAAAAGTGAACTGAAATGATATTTTACTGAGAAAATTCGATAAAAAATAAACATTTTTCTTCTTCGGAGTCTTCGCTGCTTCTACTGTTTATACATTCACTTCGATTGTTTCTATATTCTCACTCGTGTTCCTTTGCGATTTAAACGACTCTAAAAATATGTATTAATAAGTGAAAATAGTATACTGTAAGTATATAACGAATTCTAGTATTATATACACATTATACACGTTGAGTACATGCAGTACAGATAATTTTGAAAAAAACTCGATATAACTGGTCAAAATACGATCTCGTAGAGTTCGTTTAGTAACGTATAATTTGCGTATTTTAAACGAAAATATATCTCTAGGTATAAATTTAAATCGCAAAAGAAAGTAAAAAGGGGTTTTATTTATTATTTTTATTTTATACCGCCTACAGATATTCGAAATGGTGTTCTGATATAAAAGTACACAGCACGGAAAGGAAAAAGTTAATTTTGGCCAAAACGCACAACACGGATACCGTTTTGAAAAACGACCTCTTCGAGTACTTATTATATGAGTACGTAATGAAACATGTCAATTAAAAACCACGGTTGTTAGATGGTATGTTATAGATAGTATTTGTGTATGCGTCGGAGAACCAGCGAAGGCGGCGGATAGGTATAATATACAGGGGGATTATTTTATCGTGGACAAGCGACGGAGGACGGAGTCGGACCGTCCGAATTAGAATATTAAGCGATAAAACGTCGTTGGGCGGTGTTTTTAACATTCGAACAAAAACCGATTTCCTCGCCAAAATCAATATTCAACATGCGAATGGACATTTTGTAAATGTTACTAAATGTTTTGTATGTGTTTAATTAACAGTATCCGTAACGTAACGCATTGAATTCCCCGTACAGGTTCTCGACCGCGGCGTGACGGTAATCGCGACTTTTATTTGACATCCGTTTCAACCGCGACGATATCCGGGGCGGTCCGCAACAACAATACCGTTGTCGAATGTCATCGGAGGTCTCAGAAAAGTATAACGGTGGTGGGGAGGGGGGGGGGGCGGAGAAATTAAAACCGAAATCTAATTCGCCGGGAAACTTTTCGGCACGCAACGACCGCCGCCCCGTGCGGATAAAAGCGATCACCCTGTATGCACACGTACACGTGTACGTGTAGCGGCGAGCTACACGAGATACGCGCACCGCGTGCACACGCGGCGTCGACATCCGACGGGCCGCGCAGAGACGAAGCCGCCCCCCCGGAGGGCGAATCCCATTTATCACAAGTTTTCGACCCGCATTCACGTATACGATAATAATAATAATAATCGTATTATTGTGCGTGCGTACACGTATGGTGCGTATACTGTTACGTGCGCACACGGGCACATGCGGCCCTCGTGTGCGCGCGCGCCTTCCCGCCCCCCCGTCACCGTCCCCGTCCGCCCCTAGCCCCTTCCTTTCCTGACGGTCGGTCCCGGGCGGCGCGGACGCGCACCCGGGCGGTTCCGCGGAACACAACGCGCACCGAGAACCGACCGCGGCACCGCGCCGCCCGGGACCGTGTCGAAATTCCCTCTTCGACACTTCCAACGGTCGCGCGCGCGCGCGCGTACGGGAGAGCGGGTCGTTAAAGATGTTATCTGTCTAACGCGGTTTGACATAAACGGGCTACCGACCGTTGGTACAGGTACGGGTCGGGCCTCGCGCGCATATTATTAGATGTGCGCGCCGGTACGCGTACGCGCCGAGAGCGAGGTGTACGCGCGCGATATCGTTATTGTGCGCGTGTGTGTGTGTGCGCGCGCGCGCCTCCGGCCGGCGTTTTCGGCCGAATCGACGAGTGACGGTGAGACGGGATTCTCGCCCGGCCGTGCCAACGCCACCTCGCAGTGGATGCACGACCCCGGCGGGACCGCCGTACGGGTACGCGACGTTTTGCACGCCCGTCCCGCGTGGCAGTTTACCAGAATATCCCGGCGATTACCGACGTTACTTTAACAGACGACATTTCGGGTGGATACGGATACTTTTGACGGTGCCAAAAGTATCCGTTGTATACGCGGTTGTGTCCGTTTCAGAAAAATGTTGGCGTTTTTTTTATAGACAGATCCGTCCGGTCACTTGCGTTCTCCCGATTCGGCGGGTTTGCGAATAGACGAAATACACACACGGTTTTGCGCCGATAATTTCCACTTTTCGCTTTGAACCGAACGGTTTTCGTAGTACAGGCGACGCCGTTGCAAACAAAAAAAAACAAAAAAAACCGCCCGCTCTAAATAGGCAGAGCAGCGGAATAACCGTTTCCGGTTGAAACGGAATGATAAAACGTAATATTCGATCTGTATTGATCACGCAATAAACGTTACCGTTTTCGGCGGTGCCGGTAAAAACAATCGCGGTCGGACGCGATAATTCGTCGGTTTTCTTGGTTCCGATGTACCTAAATAAACCACAGACGTATTAGCAGATGGACTGCGCTTAGAGAACGAAACGCGGAACCTTTATTGAGCGAGAGAGTATTCGCTAGATAGTAGATTGGATATTTCAATTTACACCACGAAACGATTGTTATTTATCGGTTACCACGTCAATTTAATCTATTGCATTGGAAATAATAACAATCATTTTCATGGCGAAATAAAAATTCAAAAGTATTTCACAGTATGTGCACTACGAAAAGTAAAACTGTTCACCTGCCACCTGTTCATTTTATGGAAATGCATTCGCTACACTCTCCCTCGCAATCGTTAATCGTCAAAGACAAATACGTACGACTGTGAATTCATACGGAAATTCATAAAAAATACCCACTAACTAACAATAATAACAGGTTGAAATCCGCAGAAATGCCTGTCGGGGAATTCACATTTTTCGTACATTAAGGTTCACTGTAGGTATACCACGATAGTGTCGTATACTTTAAATGAAATATATGTATTTACGTACAACGCAATTGCATCGTCATCATCGCCATCACTGTCACTATCACAATCAGCATCATTTATGCCATTTGAGATATTTGTAAATATATAGCAACGAATCGATAAACAAACGAATGATCATAAAACATAACAACGAAAATGGAACGAACAACGGTTTGGCTACCTGTTGTCCGCGGGCCGTTTGCACTCGTTTTCGAGCTCGACTGATGAGCGCTGTGGCGATAATAATAAACAGAAATAAAAAATAAAATGCTTTCGTTCAGACGCTGCATCGTAGACGGATCAATAGAGGAAAAACAATAGGCAGTGAAGAACTGTACTCAACGAAACACTAATATTGACATTTATAGATTGTGACATAACGACTAACAAGACTGCAGTTTTACGACGTACTTTTAAAATCTTGACTATCGTTTGCCGACGTGGACAACATTTCATATTTTTACGATCAATATTAAGTGGCAGCGTTTGTATAAATTCAACGGCGCGTGGCGGCGAGACATTTCGAGCCTTTTAAATTTAAACATTTTACAACTTATTTACATATATTTTTCTGCGCAAATCAAAAAGGAAATGCTCTTTTATATTCTATCTATTTGTACCCAGTACCCAGTTTTCCTTCCTTGAAACAATTCATTTTTTTACCCAGTACGTTAATAAGCATTGAGTTTTTAGTTCTGAGCTTGGTTCTCCTATGATGTATTTTTTGTGTGCCTGTAAATAATTTGTCTACGAGAAATCACGTTTCAATTAAAACCAATATAGGAACAGTCTTGTAGCAATTTTCATCTGGTTGGTGCGTTGGAGTCATTATTTTTATTTTCCTTTAAATTATTTTTAATAGACGGGAAAACTGGCAATTTTTGAATGGTTTTCGTTGGTTTTTGAGTTACCTTGATAATCATTTTTCGTTATCAATATGTTACGTAAAGGTATACATTTTATTACTCTATATAATATTCTCCATTGAAATTTCCTCCTAATTCAGTGATACGCCCATCAGCAGTATCAGTCTTTATTTTTACGTTTTAGTCATCGTTCGTCACATCAAAAAGATTCTCCAAATGTTAAGCGGAGTAGATATTAATTAAAGTTTTGAAAATTTCAGGCATTATTATTTTGTTTCCAAGTTCGTATGGAATTTCAATGGAATTCTTTTTTAAAAATTTTACACGGGCATCATCTACAGTTTATATTTTTTATTAAAGGAATTTACTACTTTCATTTTTATTATTAACATAAGTCATCATTCAAACTGAAATTAAAATAGAAATAATCACAGTAACGTTTACTGGCAGTTATACTATGTGTACCAATAATGTTAATTCGTTTAAGAAAAAAACGTGGAGGAGAGGAGAAAAACAAAAACAATTTTTTGTGCGTCAGAGCCTACCCGCGTGCCGTCTGCGCAAAGTATGGAAAATGTACAAAAACGAAAAGGGCGGAAGAAGCGGAACACAAAAAAAAAAAAAAAGAAAAAGAGTCCACGCGCTACGAGTCTCGGACCCGCGTTATCGTATTCAACGCGAACGATAACGGCGGTCGCGATAGATTCGACGCGAACCGGCGCGGGCGCGCGCCGTCAACACGATAACGCGGACGGTGCCCGCCGCCGACGGGAGCGCGTCGTTTGTTACCGCCATTAAACACCGTACACATTCCGCGCGCGCTCAAATCAAATATTTATTTTGTAACGGCGGCGGCTGAACGTGTGAACGTGTTTGCTTTCGAAACGGTTTTATACGCGGCCAAACGTAACACGCGCGCGCCGTTACGGCGTACGGCCGCGCGGGCGCGTAACGGGCACGGCGACTTATTGGCCCCGTTCGGTCCGTCGCGCGCAGTGTTCGTTCGTTCAAAATGCCCGCGCGGCGGCGAGCCTCGGGGCCGAACCGCCCCGTGTAGCGTTATCAACGGGCGGCCGACGGCACCCGTAACGTATTATATTTCGAAAATATTGTCTCGAGCGGTCTCGAACAAACACGGGAGTTTACGCGGCGGCGGCGATAATAACGACACGACAACAGTCGTACGATACGGACGTCCCCGAGCAAACACAATAGTATCTCGTCTGAACACACAGCGGTGTTGCGCTCGACATAATATTTTTTTTTTTTTGATACAGAATAAATAACGGCATATATGTATACGTATACGACGCGTACGCAGGGAGATCGGTTCTCGACAAGACACTCGTCGCCTCGGAAAATATTTGTTTTATTCGGCCGGGGAACCCGAGCGATACCCGAGCGATTAGTTTTATCGGATGGTCCGGCGATCGTCCCGGACGGCTTTGACGACAGTTCGTTTGTCAGCCGATCGTCGCGGTACCGTGTTAAGCTTCAACGCCGGTTTCAAACGTTTACCCCTACTCGTCACACCGCTGACGGGCGCCTGTTGAATCCCGGCTTTCGAATGGCGCCCCCTCGTTCTTTTCTCCGCCATTTTCAAACGCGTCGATGCGCATTACACGACAACGACGTTGCGGGATTTCTATCGTTTGCGAGTGTATCACTGAATCCAGGCCGGAGCAGTAGGAAAGGATGGATAACGATAAAAAAAAAATAATAATAATTTGCTGTAACAATTATAATGGCTGTATCATATTTATATTTACTTAGAATCACCGTATCACTTATTCGTAAAAGTATACTCATTATTCACTTTGTATACGTACACCGCGTGGTAAACGGTAAGACATCGGATATTTAAATCCTAATGAAATGATTATCAAACTTGTTTGCCGTCTATCCATCGGATTAATTCCGTGAGAAAATTTCACAAGGTAAAAAAAAAATAACCGCATAAAAAAAAACTTCAGTCATCATTAATTTTTTTTTTATTTTTTTTTTTTTTCAAAAACATTTACTACCTTTATCTTAATAATGTTTTAATCTGCGGTTTAGGTTGAAAATCTTATCGCGGTAGTTTCGAAATTATTATTTATAATTCCTTTCATTCGAAATGTTATAATCGTAAAATCACGTACGGAAGCATATTTTGATGGCTTCAGGTTTCCTGTTACTTTTTTCGATAAAAAAAAAAAAAAAAAAATCGAAGAACTGATGTGAAAACCATTTTTTTTTTTTAACCGATTACTGACTAGAATTATCTCAACTGTGCATACATTTGTGTCATTAAAGTTAAATCATTGTAAAAATTCCAAAATATAGTTTGCTACATTTATATAAAAACATAACTTATGCCGTATCGATACGAATTTTACTTGAATCTTTCGGTAATAATATTAAATTCTGAATCTGTTGAAAAAAAAATGTAGGACTCAGAGTTCCCAAAAAAATATGAAACTACAATATCTATTGTTATTATATGATATGCTATTTTTCTGTCCATGAAAAACTTTTCTACCAGAAATCGTGTTTCGATCATCAACTTCAAGGGTATAGATTCTGGAAGAAAATACTGTTTGGTTGGTACCTATTACCTAGGCATTTCTGTTATTTTCGATTTTATTTTTCGTTGTAATTTTTTTACGTATAGTCGTAGAGATTAGACATTTTCACAATATACTTATGTTAGGCCCATTCTAGACGAGGTGCAATTTTCAAAACGTTTTTTCTGTTATTTACAATTTGAGACGTTTGAGTTTTCTCTGGCTTATATTTTATTTTATCTGAACAAAAAATACTCTAAAATTTGAGACGGAAGAACACGTAAAGTGATGATTTATTTTGTACAGTTAATACAATTTTCAACTGCAAAGTTTATCAAAACATCTTTATTCGAACTTACCCAGAATCGTTTACGATATGCAATGAATATTATATTCATTATTTGCCATAGGTACCTTTTCAACTTTTGTATTGTTGACATAAATATCTAGCTTACAGCCCCCAATCGATTTTTCAAATTATTTTCGAAATATATTCTTAACATTTCTATACGACCTATGTCTGATGTTGTTTTCAAAGTCGCCTTTGTGATAGATTACTTTACAGTTTGAATGGATCCGTTTGCATTAACGTATACGTATAATCATGGCTTTTTAGATAATCTCTAGGAATTCTGTATAATGCCAAATATAATTGACGGTCTATAGAATTGTTTAAATGACCTAGGCATTTTATGATGTGCCGAACAATGTGTAGGTGATGTATTGAACGCACCTTGTTGACATTGAAGGTCACTCGATACGGTAAAAACGTTACGAACGGACGATTCGCGATATTTTTAAAATGTTTTCTCAATTTCTAGCTAACCCGTTCTCCATATCAATGTGTAGAGTGTAATGTTTAGAGGTAATGTCGATAAATCTGTACTTTATACTAGGTATCCGTAACAACTTAAAATAAATAGTCTATCCGACTGTCGGGCCGGTCTGCTATTGGCTTGAAATAGGATGAGCCAACTTGATAACACGGTCACATGGATAAAAAAAAATATCCAAAAAAACCTATACGCTTTACCGAGTAAAAAGTGAAAACACGCATTATACATGTGCACACATATTTCATGTTTCTATAAAAATGGCTACGTAACATACAGAATTCCTAGGCATTACATATAAAAAGCCACGGTTATACGCATCGCCGTTCACGGATCGAATCGAACATATTATAATATTATACAGTTATAGATTTTAGATTAGTTTTTAGCGAAACATTTCCCATCACTAAAAACACGTCTTCTAATTAATTATAGGCACCTACATACATTATATTTTCAATTATTTTGATCGGGCGCGGTTACGAAAGGTCGTATTTTTTTATTTTTTTTTTAATTAATTACAATCTCGAAACACGGTTATTCGTTTTGTTCTTCGCGTCGTATTTTTTTTTTTTTTTTCATATACAATCGCCGTTGTAAACGCGATCGTTTATACACTTAACAACGAGTGTGTCCCCCCGAGACGTCTACAACGTAAATCTCGTCGCGGCCGCGCTACAATCGTGGGATTTAGTCGCATTCGTTTTGTACACACAGATATACCCGAGTTCGTAATATATACGTATACTTTACATTCAAGAGCTTTTTTTTTTTTTTTTTTTAATTGACTAATACGAAGCACGATTTGAACCCGACGACGACGACGTGCTCCGCGTTTCTCGAGATGTCGATGCACCCCAGCGGTAGGTTATACGCGCCTATACACTTACCAGCGAACAAGGGGTTGAAAATACGCGTTTATACCCGCCATGCGTACCTATCATTATTCACAACGATTTAAGGGCTGAGGTTTTGACGCGATAAGCCGTTTTTATTTTTTTTTGTTTATGTTGAAAGTGTTTTAGAACATTTACACGTACAGAGTGTCCCGCGAGGATTCGACCAATGCAATAACTTTTGTTCTTTTCAATAATTTTGATATATATTTTTTTTCAAATAATTAGTACGCCACAGCGCTACAGTTTATATTCATATATATTTTTTTTTTTTTTTAAGGAGACTTAAACAGTATTGTTATAATTGAAAATGAGGGGAGTACTACCCTCCCTTTTTCCAAGAGCCCTTAACATGGCCCTTGGTGAGTGGAATAATTTGAAAATAACAAGGGGATATGTTAATAAACAGAAAAATGACAAACATTATCTATATCAGAAATAGAATACGAAGTGCCGTTATCGTTAAATATTATTCGTTGGTTTAGGCTTCGGTTATCGAATGATCACTTATTGTCTGACGAGTTGTCCGCAAATGGATTGTGCGGCGTTGTGCACGATTGGAGATATACACCTGTAGGATCATAGAGTAGTTCGTTAGATCGTTAAACTTTGGAGTAATAACTAATAGACAATTTGTAACTGATTTATTCATAAGATGGTTGATGATAGCGTAGTAAGTGGCGGTGATTGGCGAGTAAAAAAAAAAAAAAAAAAAAATGTCCGTTTCTCATAGGAAAAACGTGTTCTACACGCCACTAACGGTTAGCGAGTAAAACGTCGACGGCCGTAATGTCGTAACGTAATTTTTATTTTTTAATCGTTGTTTTTGTTTATCTATTCATTTATGTACCGTTTCGACATCGCGCGAAATTTATACGCAAACATAACGCGTGCACACATTTTAATTTAATTTTTTTTTTTTTTTTCAATAATAATAAACGAAAGTCAGTTCGGCACGACGAATATTATCGTTTGAATACGAGTGCCACGGATACACGCGGCACTGTACACGATATTGTTGTTATTGTTATTGCGCGTAATGCGATTAGTGTTTGCTCGCCAGAGACGGGGCGACAAAGAAACGCTAATATAATTGCCGCGACGTTGCGAATCGTTTTTCTCCCCTCCCCCCCGAGAACCACGTTGTTTCTCATCGGAACACCGCGCGCCGTATCCGCACGAGCTGTGCAATATTATAATGTATATTATCGTATATAGAGGTACAGTGGTTTTTATTTTTTTCTCCGCCATCTCACTCTCTCTCTCTCTCACATTTCGTTTCGCTTCTAATTGTACAATCGACGGTTCGCAAACATAACGTTCGGATCGCGCGTGAAAACGCGGACCGCGTCGTAAACAATATCGCAATGCATTATAATGATAATGCCGATACGCGTACGCGGACGACTGCGAAACGTTCGGCTCTTACTCCGGTCCCGTCACGCAGTCGGGTGCGCAGAGCCCGGTAGTCGTCCGCCGGAGCAGCGTATATTTTCGATAGACCGACGGAATACACTCGAGCGCGTATAGCGGACACTCGACACACACGCACACGCATGATAATAATAATAATAATAATAATATCATTATTGTTATTATTATTGTATATATAGGTCTCCGAATACAAAAATAACAATAATAATAATAATATATTGTAATATATGTGCGCGCGTTTGTTGTTGTTATTATTATTATTGTTATCATCACGCGCGCGCACCTGCGGCGGTTCGAGTGGCCGCAGAAGACGGACGCGTAAGGTCATCGTCGCGCCGGAACAAAACGGTCGTGAGCGAGTATTATTGTGACGACGACGTGGCGCGGTGGTGCGCCCATAACGTATACCCAAGTACTGCACTGCGGTGTACAATATTATTACGGTCTGGCGACGACGAGAGAGGTGAGACGGCGGAAACAATAATATCATCAACAGTGACGATCGCGTCGATGCCTCCAACTCCCGATAAGGAAAACGTATCGTCGTTGAACGCGACCTCGAGTTTTTCCGCCGGGTCCGGAGCCTTTATGTCGGGGCACGCCCGAAACCCGATCGAAAATAACCCCCGCGGCGGAAAGGAAACTGTATCTCGTTTCCCCGGTGGATTTTCTTTTATCGCCGGAAGGCGATGACAATATACTTGCATGTTGTTCATTTTTATTTTTCGTATGACCAAAAAAAAAAAAAAATTTAAAATTATAATACGAATCGAAGACATCACAAATCTATGTCTAGATTTGAGAGCCATTTGAGAGCCTAATTGCAGTTAATTGTTATGGGGGTGGCGTTTACGACGGAGTCTCGGCTCCAATCAAAAATTGTCTTGAGGCGTTTATTGATGACATGCAGCGTTGATCGTATTGGTGGCCACAGTCACAATTCGGAGAGGCCACCGTTCCCCGTTTATAAAGCGTGTATCGTGTTACATCTTCCATGTCCGATTCTAAATATTCATTTTTTTTTTTTTATCGGCACGAAACTATTTTCCAGAAGCTTTGATCCCGAGAGTGTTATGGTTGATTAACTTAATCGCATCTAACTTCGGGTTGAGAAATGTAGTTAACTTCCGATATGGCGTACCCCGAGCCCGGGCAGAGCACGGTTAAAACAGTTTGGCGAAAAAAATACACAATTAGCCGTGATACTAAATTCCTCACTCAAGGTAAAAAAAAAAAAAAAAAATCTCGCAGTTTACCGGCGAAAATGGTTCTTCTCGGGGCCCTCGGACAAAAACAATATTTACATCCAAAACGATTTTAACTGAACGGATCCTTGCGCTTTTCAGTACTAAATAATATTATTGAAATCGGAATCGAATTATTCTATTTGATTCATCCTTGCCACGGACGTTGCCGTGAATTTAAACCGTATGCATTTATTGTCGTAAAATGCGGTAGTTATATACTTATATTATTAAATATTATATCCGTCGAAACGATATTATAATAATATATACTCTGTTGGAATATTAAACTAACGTGAGTTGTATTGTTATTATTGTCCGGTTAGATGAATAATTTCCAACGCTCATACGTCAACAGTAATATAGGTGGCGTCAAAAAATAGCACAGCGTGATTTACGGTTAATTGTAAGCGAATTATAATTTTAAATTTTCTCCCCCCCCCATTTCGAGTGAAGCAATGAATTTTTATAGCTTTTACAAAGATGTGTTTTTTATTTTTATTAGGCATGCTATAGAAGATGTCAATTTTCTGCTTGATGACGGTGCCTATTAAAAAAAAAAAAAATTGTTTTCGAAATTCTTAACAGTTCACTCGCTAGATTTTTTTTGGTATTTTTTTTTGCCCCGGGAAAATATTTTTTCGGTTACCGTAAAAATTCTCTAAATTCAAAATATTTGTGTATATTTTCGTTTCACGCAGCGGTCGAGGGTGGGACTTGATATCAGGCCAGCGGCTCTGCGTGACCTTCAGTGTATTCTCTAGACTTCTAGAGAGAGAAAGGTAGTTGATTTTTTTTAAAATTGTTTTGTTACAAACACACTCGGTCGGATAAAACCAGACATGATAATATTGTCATGAAGTACGCATAAGT
Organism: Cinara cedri; assembly: GCA_902439185.1. NCBI lineage: Eukaryota > Metazoa > Arthropoda > Insecta > Hemiptera > Aphididae > Cinara > Cinara cedri. Next base: position 73,229 of record CABPRJ010000062.1, read on the forward strand.
GGAATCCGATGTAAGAATTCGGATTCGGCACGGTCGAACACGATAGTTACTTTTTTTTATACTTGTGCACGATAATTCATGTATATTATTTACATTAAATTGTTTTTTTATGTCCGTGTTAAACGTTATCGACCGAAATACCGGCGTAATAATGTAATAATCGAAAATCTCTCGCGTATATATTTGCAGTAGTGCCAGAAAAGAAGGGCTTAATTAAAATTTGTATAAAACTTTGTCTCATGTTATTTTTTTTTCCATTTATATTTTGCCCCGAATGCCATAGGTTTATGCATATTCTAACGTATGACTTATGTCTACCAAAAATTGAAGCATCCCGAGTAATGATGTAGTAATATGTTGTACTTTTTGTTTGGCATTAAGGCATATAATTTTATAACTTAATCCATTTAGAACGCATTTTAGAACGTATTTATTTTAGGCCGTTTAGTAATTCAAGTTTTTAGCAATTTTAAAAAATTAATTTTCTTGTATTGAAAACCGTACAAAATTGATTCAAATCCTTCTTCCCCGGGACCTATATACAGTGATACAGTGTTGACACTTGACGAAGACGGGATAGAAAAAATGTAATTGGTTTTTTTTCCTGATTTATGCGGGGGCGTGTAAAATTATTATATACAGACGGGTATTATAGGTGAAATCCGAAACGACCGGAAACGGTCTGCGGTCGTAACGTTAAACGCAATCATCATAAAAAAAAAAAAAACATAATATTTATACCTACGTACGTGCGATTTTCTTTATTTTGTTTATTTCGCATTTTAACACCCCGGCCGAGGATGATGGCTGACGAATATTATGACTTATTTAAACGCGTCTGCAATTACATAGCGTCGCGTTTTGCATTTGTACAGTGGTGCCGTTTGTCTTTATTTATTTTTTTATGCCAACAGACGATTTTTGTCCGGAAAAATCGGACAATAATTATGCATCTGCATATATTATGTATCTACTTGTATACGGGATCAAAACCTTATTGAATGTGGGTGTATAATTATTTGAATCCAAAAACCGCAGCTACGATTCTGCAGCAGACTATTCGAAACGGAATATTAATGCCGGTGTATTAATTCATTATATGAATTAATAATATTATACAACTCGAAACGAATTAATCAATAATTTCGTTTCGAAATTGCCAGACAACCCGCGCCATTCGTCCTTTACGGGTTAAATTTCGAAATTAAATGTGTCTTAATTAAATCTTTCTCCCGTTTCGAATGTCCAATGTACAAAATTGCATCAAGATCTGAATAAAATTGTAGATTTGTACAGCCATACGGAATGAATTTTGTGTAGAAGATAATAATATCTAAATATTCTTGGGCCGAGAAGGGCCAAACTCGGTTTCTTGTATTCCCTTTATGACCATAAAGGTATAAGTCGGATCGGCCACTTTTGAAATAACACGAATTTTATGTAATTTTACCGATCGCGAAATAGATACCACTACTTTAACGCAAGAAAAAAAAAATACCGTTTATAAGCCCTACTGTATGTTACCCTAATGCCGATAACCAATGACTCAATGTCAATGTTCATTTGGTTTTTTCAATCTGGTTTTGCGTCCGAGTGATACGAATGTGGAGAACGATTACATTTGTATTTTCGTCCCTTGATCACCGGAAGAAAATGCCGTTTTATTTTCGTTACCGTACAGTTTTCAACGGATGAAGCAGTACCACCGACCCCTGATTGGGACGCGCGTTCATAACAACATTATCGTCATTATCATCGTTGTCGCGCGTGCGAACGTACCGGACGGGCCGACGGTTGACCACGCGTCGATATCGCAACGTTATTACGATAAGCGCGTGGACACGAGGGATGTCCGGGCGAACGCGTTGCGGGCAGACACTTGATAAAAATACTGTCGTTATTGTTATTGTTGTTATTATCGGCGCGCGCGAGTAAAAAAAAAAAAAAAAGTCCGGACGGAACGCCCGGAGTCGCTGCCGCTCGTGGATGATATTGCGGTACCTCTGTGCGCCGCCGTATCGGCAATACGGGCGGGGTCCGGAGACGCGACCGGGATCGAAAAAGACGGAGGGGGGGTAAAAAAAAAATAAAAAACATAAATATATATATAAACCGGACGTTATAGTACCGTACCGTGACGCAGGCGTATTTCGGGTATCCGTACGTTTTCTTGAGCGCGCGCGCGCGCGCGCCACACGGCGTTCCGTTTCGGGCGCAGGGGGAAACATTGAAAACGATAACCCGGGTTACCGGGTTATCGGTTTGCGGTTCGGCGTGTATGCAAGGCCGGGACCGCCGTCCGCGGCCGCTGATTTCCGTTTCGTTCGTAAATACAAGTGCGAGTATTTCGCAGTTCTTCGTAGGCCGTGTTATCGTTTTCCCGTTCGCCCGCCATCATTACTCACCGGGTCGAACGGTTTTTTTTTTTTTTTTTTTTACAAGACTTTGCAATTAAAACTAAGTGCGGCTTATCGGAAAATGGATCGTTAACCGGCCACGGCGTTTTAAAACGCGAGCATCCAAACTCCCGTTGAATTCTTGTAGGGCACCTATTGTAGTGGTTTAATAATATTTTTATCGACCGTGAAAATCGGATTACCGCGCGAATTTTAATCTCATCTGACCACTGGCGTGACGGTACACCGTGTAATCATCGAAAAATACTATTACAGTGTAATAATTGTGATTGCTAAACGTGATAAACAATAGCGTTAAGATGATTTTTTCGCTGAAATCTAATATTATAATTGTCCGCGCTATGTAAACGTTAATGGACAAAATATGACGGGGGGGGAGGAGGGGGAGGAGGAGGAACTGACTTAATATTGTTTTGTATATCGATTATGTATAGTGTATACTTAGTTTTTACTCGACAAGGACTTTATTTGGTGGGAAGAGGGGGCCTAACACCGCCTATTAAATCCAATATATTACATACAAAAAGACGAATAAAATATTTGATATCTCTAAATTCTAAAAAAAAAAGAAAAAAGTGTATTATATGTCCGACTAGACAAATTATTATTATTATTAACTTGTTGTACAGATATTTTACTTGTATGTTGTCACCGTCTTACTAACGTACGACATAGTAAAATTACGTTACTCAGAACATAAATTATGGCGTACAAACTGAAATTGTAATTTAATCGCGTAAAACAAAATGTAAAGAAGCTATTTAAAAAACGCGAAAACTAACGTGACTGTATATTTTTTGTACGAAAAATGTTCAAGAAAAAAAAATCAACGTACGGTTTATGTCGGTAGTACCGGAGCCTACGGTGTTATAGCTATTTGAACAATACGAAATTTGTACGCTCCGCGACGAGAAAACGTAAAACCGCCGACAGTATTTGATCGATTATTGCGACGGCAGTATTGTAAATAGTCTTGTACTTGTTATTTACAAATCGGCTTTCGTACATAGTCACGTACGATAATTTAAATAGGTATTATCGATGCGGAAAGTGTTTCAATAAGCCACGCGCAGTACGGAAATTGTCGAATTTGAGGGTCGTCGCATCGACGAATCCTTCGCGTCGCACAGGGGACCGACGTCGCGTGCAGATGATCGCCGTGCAGACTTGTTCGTGCGTACGTTAAAATCAAGAGGGGTCGAATAATACCGTAGGATGTTTTGCGCCAGTCAGTACCTACCGTAAATGTGTATACAATATTGTATAGCGACATGTGATTTTTTTTTTTATGGTTCCTCGTTGCCGGGAATATTTGATATCGTTGTAGTCTCGGCGTATAATCGCGGAGATCCGGCGTTTCGGGCATACCGCCTGTCCCCGGCAAAACAAAGGTCGTAATTTTTCAGCACCGTCCCCGTAAAGGATCGTATCGAGAGCCGGTAAAAGCGAGACGAGACATTTTTCGTCGTCGCGGTCGATTTATCACGCACGTATAGGTCGCCCACATCTCCGAGTCAGATTTCGAACTGGCGGGTAGCGAACGATGTAATTTATTTTTAAATCATTATTCGTCGTCTTCGGTCGCAACGAGAAAAAAATAATAATAATAAATAAAACAATGAAGGGATGTACGGGCGCGCGCGTGATTATACTATGAATGTAAAAAAAAAAAAAAATATATATCTGGAAAATTTCGGCGTTTTAACTTTTAAATCGTCACATTACTACATACATGAATACTGACGAAGAAGTCACACACGCATACAATAATTCTATAATCACAGCTGGGTAGTAAATAGTTAAAAATGTTAGTTATAAATTACATTTTTTGATAACTTTCAACTCAACTGGATAACGAAAACTAAAATGTTAAACAATAACCTATGTATAGCGAATGACTCAGTTTTTTATTTCATTAAATCATTTTAAATGGATATAGTTATTTTGTTGAAATTCAAGTTATTTACGAACTTTTTGTGAACAAAACTGGTGTAGGTATACTTATGTTTTTCGCATTTTTTTTCACGTATGGTTCACGTGAATATCGAATAACAAGACGGACATGCGGCCTGTGCAGGTATATAATGGGACACGATTAAGTGCTCCTCGTGGTTAGCAAGCGAATAAGTCAGATGGGCCTAATTGGCCTTAATAAGCAAAAAATAAAAAAGGCTGTTTTTATTCACCCGTGTCTCTAAACTAAAAATTAAAAATATCTCGTTTTTATATTTTATGCGTCGGTTGTATCTTGGTGACACCGATGAAAAAAAAAAAAAACCATTCATTGAAGATGCGGAGAAACGCCCGACACGGAATTAACGATTTTTTTTCGTGCAATATTGCGCACTCTGGCCAGGGGCAGTTAATGATACAAATAAAACTTCGACACAATATTCTCCTTGACGCGGTGCCGGTCGTTAGATATTTTTTTTTTTTATTATTGTTATTATTTTTTTTTTTTTACTCCGCATTTGAGCCGTCGACGGGTTTGACCAAAACGATCGTAACGTGTAATATATTATTATATTACTGCAGATTTCGACCGCATCGCGTACTTATATTATACACGTCCGATTCGTCTGTGATTTTTTCGGGGTCTTTTTTTTTTTTTTAATTTATTTATTGTATCCGTTTATCTTTGGACCAAACCGCCGCGCCGCCACAGTTATGCACTCGCGTATCGAAACTGCTGCAGACAGCGGCGGCGCTGTCGAGAGGAGTATGGATTTTTTTTTCGGCAAAACCTCCCGGAGATTCGCGGTGGCCGAAATAATAAAAAAAACGTCGTTCACGGCGGCAGCGTCGTACCTATACGATCATCGCATACGACGGTCTTATGCCAAAGGTAGGCACGTGTGTATAATTTAAGTACGTACAATATTTTATGTCCTTGACGGGGCAATAATCGCGCGGGCTCGGCCGTTTAAATGCGAATAGTATATATTTATACGGGTACGGGTTAGGTATAAACTCGCGAGATGATGATATTACCGTACAAGTTACCGTATAAAGCCATCGGCCGGAGCAAAACTCGAGCCGCTGCAACAGCCGACTCGTATATTCGCGACTATACAATATTATCGTTATTATTGTGGCAGCGGCAGTGTACCGGCGGCCGGCGGTGGATATATAGATTGACATGTGTAGATTGGGGCCGCGTGACCGGAATAAAGTCGTCGGTTGGGCCGAAAAAAAAAGATGACTCTCGCTGGACGAAAGCGGAGATAGGAAGAGAGAAAGAAAAAAAAAATGACTATATTACTCTTGCGCACACGTATATTGTTATTATATTCTCGGACCGGCCGCATTCCTGCAGCGGCTACACGCGCAGCAGCACCGGTGCGACAATCGACCGCCGCGGCCGGCAGTCCGTCTCGCGTATGTCGTTTATGAGTATTTTTAGCGGATTTTTTCCAGCAAAAAAAATAACGTTTCGGCGGCGCGGTATACCACCGTTAACGGAGATAATTTGGATTCGGACCTTGGCCGAATCGATTCCGGCCCTGGCAGGAGATTTACAAGATGCGTTACGAATAATTACGGTTTAAATGGGTATAAAAAGAAAATCGATATTAAAAGTAAATAATATGTATTTATAGATACTCGTTTGTCAAGTATCGCGCCGAAGAAGGACGAGCTGGGTAATTTTCTCTCCGGGATTTTCGGAAAATGTCTACGTTGAAAATCGAAAGCTATTGTAGTCATTTTCTTATAATATTTAAGGATTTTCGGGTTCCGGAACGGGTTCTTTTCGGGTCATCGCCAGACCTTGTCAAAACTATTAACTAAATAAGGGATCATTCCCTTTTAACTCGTCTCTTTCCGTTCATGCCTTTGAATGGCCTCTACTAATTAGCCTTCGACCGATAAACGTGAAATAATATTAGACAATTACGTCGTACAAATTGCGTATTCCGCAATTTGTACGTAATTCGTTTTTCGGTGAATGCGCCATAAGTGCTACTGCTGTTGCGTGTCTAAAGGCCTTTTGTTATAAAATGACAAAAACAAATTAGAACGTCCATACGAGAAATGGATTCAGTCGCAAAGTTCTACTAAATATAACAATGACGGTAACCGATATACTTCGATGTATCCGACGGTTTAAAACCACTCGAAATAAAAGATTCAAAATCGTTTCGCTTTTGACTCGGGTGTAATCGATTTCTGCGATATGTGTTAGTCGATGCGATTGTGTTTAGTGGCCGTCAAATTGTCGGTTCTCAGTGGAGGGACGGAGGTGGTTCAAGCTGATGTTTAACAATAATTATTTCCCATGGTTTTTATTTTACGCACCACGAATAATGTAACAACACACGGTGTGACGAAAATTCGCATAGAGATCTATTTTCAATCGGGCTCATACACTCGGATACTCCCGCGTTTTTCGGCGTCCGATTCGAGGTGGTACATACGTAATATATTCCGGATTTCGCGGCCCTATACCGCGGTCACGGTAACGGTATTGACGCGTACGTCGCCCTCGGGATCTCACGTCTCGGCCGCGCGCCGCATATTCCGGTCGCGGTATCTCGCGCGCGTGCGCGGTCGTAACGAACACGGACTCTTAAATCAGCGGAGAGAAACGGGATAACGAGAGAGAAAGAGCCCGGACTTGCCGCTCGGAAAACGGCGTGTTTTATTTATTACGATATTATTATTACGTTAAACCGATCACCGTATAGTACATTTCCATCTGTTCGCGTACCGGTAAATCGCGTATTCTACACACACACACACACGCTCCACACCCGATACACCGACATTGTATATTATACAACTTAAGTATAATACAATATATCGTGTCTATATGTCGCCGAGTAACAATATACTTGACGTCACGTGTGTGTGCGCGTGTGCGTGCGCGTGTGTGTCTGTGTGTGTAACGTGTGTGTCCCTCTTTGGCGATACGGATATTATATTTTATATACGATTTATGTTATTGTATAATAAGTATTTTATTTTATTATTTCATACCCGTTCCGACTCTACTGGTAGGTATATATATATTGTATACACACGTATACAATGTAAAATAATAGAAAAGAATATATATGAATACATTGCGCTATACTATCTCCATACGAACACAAATATCGTAACCCTCCTACGTATACGAATAAGGAAAAAGCTCCTGAAGGTACATGCAGCAGAATATTGTGCGGAGTGTGGTCCATATGTGGTCGCGAAACCTTGCGGGACCATATTGGTATAGATGAGAGAAGAAAATTAGAGGATTTCGACGTGCGGTGCTATCGAAAACCGTTTAAGATTCAATGAACAGAAAGCGCATAATAACAAACCGTGAAGTAAATACTGAACGGAATAAAGGAAAACAACGCTAACTCAGGTATAGTATCAGAGCCATAAATGATAAAACGATTGAGCTTCTACTGTGGCATGACAGTATTTGACCAGATGAGAAAGAAGAAAACTATATTGGAAATATTAAGTGTATGAAACAAATTATGTTAGACACGCGTATAAGAAGAGTTACAAGGATTTAAAAATATTAAGTTACGAAAGGCAAGTGTAATGATCCCCAGCAAATCATTTAGATGATTGAAAACTAGAAGAAGAAGAAGATACTCCCTATACAGTGATGTGCAAAGATAACTAAAAATGTATCTAGATAAAGATAAAAGACGTACCACTATTTATCTGAATAAAAAAAAAAGATTTAATTTTTTAAATTTTTTTTAATTAATCTACAATATTTTGTCAATTTATACTAGATTTTACAATTTCAATTAGAATCTAGAAATAACATAAATAAGCGACCCGGATATATGCAAACGCATATATTTGTACAAATTTAAAAATATTCGTTTCTTCATAATGCATGGATTCTGTAGGGGTGACGTTTGTTTCTATTTTTGTTTCCATATTTCGGGTATTTCTTGATAATTGCATACGTAATATTGAATTGTTCTTTAATAAGATTGAAAAAAAATAAAAAAATAGTCCCAAATAGCTTTAAACGCAATACTATATAATATATAATAATTTCCCGCGTAGGTACTTCTTATGACTCTTCAGTCCCAACAGTTGTGACATTTAGACTCGCGTTAGAGTCTACCATCCTACATACGGGCCTACCTGTAACCTGTTTACAAATTAAAAATGTCTGTAAAACGTATTTTAAGAAATCTCATTAAATACGTAGACTTCTAGAAAATTCGAAACGTTTTTTTTCTTCGAATCTTAAACGTTTTCTCTGGTCTTCAAACAGTGGGTCGCGGCCCGATTTCGGGTCGCGTAAACTTTAATATTGGGTCGCGATAAGTCTACTGTTTAAAATTAAAAAAATCCATATTCATATATATATATATATAAGTATATTATGTATGTTAGGTATGACACAAAAAAATTATTTCATATAACGTCGGATAAAATAATTTTCGAATAATCCGTACTATTTTATACGTGTAGAAGATAAGTATGGTACTTAAAGCCGCCTTTGTGCGCACCGCAGCGTTATCACGCGTTAAATAACGCAAGTGTGCACCGGGCCTTGATCGATAAAAGATCCTGTTAATTATCTATACATTTTATAGATTATTTTTATGAATTACTGCTGTTGTCGTTGATGTTCAGTGTTGATACCGTTGTATTATAAAATATAAATGTCAGTTGCGTTTAGCCTAGCTGTCTAGCCGTATTAACGTGGTGTCGTAAAATATAAATAAATAAATTAAAAATCAAATATTGCCTGGACAAATTTAAATTTGTATTTATTCAGTTATAAAAGCACTTCTACAATGGCACACTAGGGTCGCGAGTGAAAATGTTCGAAGACCACTGGTTTAAGGTTAGATTGTGTCCACCGGGGCGCTTTGACGTGGAATATTTTACTTAACGTCGACTGTCTTATTGATTTTATTAAAAATTGAAATATTATTTTCAAACCCGATTTCGCCTACGTGCGTAAAAAAAAACGTGTTTTCGTTAATGGATTCGCGCGCGTGCTGCGCGTACCGAATGCTGCTCTATTTTAGACGAATAATAATAATTTAAAAAAAAAAAAAACAAAAATAATTAAAATTAAAAACCAGTTTAGTTTTATAAAAAAAAAAAAAAAAAACAACAAATTTCTTTTACTTATTCGTATAGTTTTATAACAGTATAATATCGCGAATATATTCGAAATAGTCTATTGCCGTGTGCGGCTGTATGATATACCTACGTGTTTGAATACGCTACGAATACTTAGGTATATCTGGCCGTTCCCCGACCGAGCGGCCAAGCGTGTAAAATAATATATTTATTGTAAACCATTACTACGAAACGGTATGTGTTATTGAGAAATCCTCCCGGCTTTGCGTTTCAATTGTTCGTTTACGCGTACCCGCACAGTGATTTATCTTATCGCGAACCGATCTGTTCGTATAGCAAGCAAACGGGATACGGGTGCACGAGACGAATAAGATCATCGAACTGTACAGCAATGCAACGTCCGAGACCTAAATCGAATTTACTCGAAATGTCCGTACGTATAGTACCACACCGTGGCGTGTAAATCCTCGCGGGTTCACCGGTGAACGATTCGCCCGAATTGTACATCGAATATCGGAACGGCCGATCGAAATCTCAGCCGATCGCGACGTTGAGTGAATGCGGTATAGGGACGCGATCGCGTACAAAACGGATAGGACAATAAATAAACCGAACAAGTGCAGCACTGCGCGGATTACGTCCTTTCCCCTCCGTCGCCGCCCTCGACGGCTAGGTAGGTAAGTATAGAGCTGACGTATTACAGGTAGGCACCTAATACATAATAATATATCGCGTCACGTATATCCGAAATGTCAACCGAACGTAATAAATAAATAAATAATAATAAAACGAGACAAATTTACAAGTAAATCTCACGCGGCACCGTTTTACGTGTACGTTATTGTGTTATACTGTGCGTTCTTTCGGACTTTTTGTCCGTATCGTTTTGCGGCGGCGGCGGACACGAAGCCATTGGGGCGGGCCGCCAATAATACACAACGGACAGGTGAAAAACGCGTTCGTAAACCATTCGGAACGCGATTCCGCGGACGGTTTTTTATGACGAGACACGAGTTGAGCGAATATTTTTTTTTTTTTTTTTTTACGACGACTTCCCCGCCCCCTCCCACGTGAAAATCAATACCGATCAAACCGGAAAACTGACGACTCGTAAAGATCGACGGGAAACGGAATTTTCAAAATTAAAATTTTTTTTTTTCTTTACAGGTCAGGTTATTGTTTACCGACGCGGTTCGCGCAACTGGATACGGTACCGGGTGCCCGCCGATGCTCGCGCTTGAAGTTTGCACTCTGAATGTTTTTTCATCGTTTCTCCATTATCCTCGGTTGCGCATAGAGTGTCCAAGTATGCAGTCACTGCACAGTGTGCATGCAAGTTCCGTTTTTACCTACGCGCTTCGTGTTCTATTTTGCGTTTTTCTTTTCGCAGCTATACCCTATCGGATTTAACGCTATACGCGGGTATACGAATGGGTAAGCGTTCGTTTCACGCACGTACGAGTTCTGAACACGCGTTTGGTACAATGCTCGTACGTACAACACTTTTTGACATTTTGGCACGTCATCAACACTTCATTGCGGCCGTTGTATTGTATGGTAATGCGTCACATTTACGATCGGTTTTTCGCGTGTATATTGTTGCATTTCTATCGAAACAACTTGCAAGCACACGATGGGGTGTGTTTGCGTGTAACCGTAGAACAACAATAAGTCGGCCGTTGAGTATAACGGAACGACGCGCGATCGATGAATATTCGTCAAATATCAATATTAATATGGGAATGGTTTTGGTTCTCAATCGGTCCGGCAACGCGTACGAATATTATTTTATATTCTTATGTTCGGAGTTTCGCATTGGACCGTCACGATCGAAAACTGTGAAATGGTGCCAAGTGTATTTTTTACCCGCGTAACGATAATATTATTATACCGACGCAGACGTTTGTTATTATAAACGAATAATTTCTTGTCAAATTACGAACCTTGTGGAATTAACATAATGTAATCCCGAGCCCGTATACAGTGTGGTTTTATTTTTTTATCGCGGACCAGCGATTGATATCTACGAAGATTGCGTGTACATATATTTGATGTTATTTTGTTAAAATCGCGGGTCTTTTTTTTTTTTTTTTTATTCCTTTCAGCGCTCCCATTTATAATCAATTTCAGCAAACCTTCACGCCAGTTCACTCCGATTTTACCGCCTGCAAAATCATCGCTCATTTCGTCTAATTATCAGACTTTTTCAAAAAATCGGCCCGTGCCGATTGTTCGTTATTTTTACCTTTGTTCCCGTTTTGCTTTGCCCGCATCAATATATCGAACGGAAAAAAAATAGGTGATAAGTGGATGTTGCCCTAGATACCCGCCCAGCACAGGGATTAAACTATACATCCACTATAATAACGTTAAAATTACGAGGACATAATAGTACTGTAGCAGTGTAGTGTTGTTACTGCAGTACCGAAAAATACAAAATTCAAATATGACGCGTTTTCACTGATCATTCACCCACACAGTATACAGAGCATATAGTTTTTTGTTTTTGTTTTTTTTTTTTTCATTCATATGTTATCAAGTGTAGCTCATCATATTTCAGGCCAATAATAGACCGGCAGACAGTCAGACAGACTCATTATTTTAAGTTGTTATAGTTGCTATGACATTTTTATTACTGTTTATTATTTATATTTTGTTTTGAATTGTTTTCCATTTCATCCGTGTACCTAAAGTAATCAATAACTCAACAAACATAAATTTAATTCCCATACGGAAAATACCTAAGAAACTTTCTTCTCCATTTCATCCCCTTCTAGGCCATTAATCGAGATGAAGACTATGATATCTTTTAAGTCGGACCAAATCACACACATTGAGAATTAACTTATTAAAATCGGCAGCTGCTCAACCGATTTTTACCAACCTAACCGAGTTTCAGAGTACATCGTAAACTCGTCGTACGCGTAATTTATAAATTATATAAGACTATTTTTGTGGCACTGTAGTGAGAGTTTATTTTATATTCGAAGTAAACCCGTTAATGAAACAACTTTAACTAAATAATAATAAAAAAATAAAAAACCCGTTCAAACGTTGCATACAAAACGTCGAAATTTAAAAATGTTTGCGAAACTGAAATTGGGCGAGCGGCGTGTTGCGTATGAATTTTACCGCAGCTTATTATCGGTCTAAAACGTCATATATATATACGTCCGTAAAAACCGCCGTACCGCTTCCCACTGATCGGACGTCGAACAGCGGATTAGTGGAAAAATAAGGCGGAAATACCGGTAAAAGGATGAAAAAAAATAAACGATTGTTAAATTTTCCCGCGAAACCGGAGTGAATGCGGAAAACACCTTCCGATCCCCAGGCCCCTTGAAATATATGGACTGCCTTGTCGTAGTTCGAGACGGACACAGTGTCCGCGTTTACCGGTATCGATTATAATCGTTAATCAGCTGTCAACTATAGGAGGGCGTGGAAAAAACAAAACAAAACAAACTAACCCTATTATAACGACACGTCGAATCTGTTAACAAAAAAAAAATCTGTCGGACGCCGAGTCCGACAGATTTTTATGTACGGGCTAAATTACGAACCAGTGTCGTTTCAAATCTCCCGTAGATTTTTATCCATAATCGGTCCGTTTCGAATGTTTTCCTACCGAGACGTCGGTGCCCGTACGACGCGTATAATATAATATTAGGTGTATATACACATATATAGGTACACGTCCAAATATTAAACTCGTCCAATTAGTCCCCGGCCGTGTCTCGCCGTTTAAGTGATTTATCTAATAAAAACGCTGGCTGCAAACGGATTTTTTTTTTTTTTTTTTTTACGCGCGTAATAAATTGTTTTTTTGTTTTTATTATTACTTTTTTTTTTTTTCCTGTGTTCACCTTTCCGCTGTCGCGCGGTTTTACGCCGTACACGTTATTATTTATTTATTTTCCCGTCGTACACTATACACACACCTTCCTACCTGTCCCGTACCCGAACCCTCCAATTAAAACCTTATATCGACGACCGCTGCGATGCGCGGTATAAATAAACAGTGCGTGCGTGCGTATCGCCCGGCCGGGTCACGTGCAACATAAACGTTTCCTCCTCTACCCCTCACTCTGTCGCACTATATCTCGCTCTCTCTCTCTCTCTCTCTCTGTCTCTCTGTTTCTCTCTCGCCTCCGGAACGTCGTTATCGGACCCCGTCCGTCGCTTCGGGTGACAGATAGTTTCTTACTTACGCGCCCGGGTCGCCGCCGACGCCGCCGGCACACGGGGTCTCGGATCGCGTTGAAACGTTATCGCCGCGGGGCGGACGCGGCTGTCGATCGTGTAAGTTGCGCGTCGCTCCGGCGTTCGCGTTGTTTTCGCCGCGGTTCGGCGCGCACATCGTTACGCGCCCGACACGACCGCGCGCGTATACGCACGCGTTTACGACGGAAATGTGCGCGCCCGTTATTGCCGCGGTGTTCGCGGTACCGAACGCGCTCTCGCGCCCTGTCTGCGGCGTTCGCGAAGTGGTCCGAAACGGTTTTAACGTCGTTTCCATAGCTTTTCGCGAAACGCGCACAGTAATGCCGTGTTATTTTGTCGCTGTCGCGCGGCGCGGTTAAGTGGAATACGCGCGCGAACAACGATGCGAATTAAATTAAAATGGAATCGAAACAGAGCCGAGTTTCCCAAATTTTTTTTCATTATCCGAGCGTTTTAATTTGTAAAAATAGTCTTTTGAAATAAGCGGGTCTCGATTTTTTTCGCTTTTTACGAATTCACACATTTTTTAAAAAAGAAAAATATTTTATTAAACACAACTGATGCAGTACTAAGTTGTGTTATCAGCGCACGAACATAATATACTTTATAAGTATTAAAGTTCGTATTATTGTTTGATTAATAAATTATCATCCAAAATCGTTTAATCTTTTTTTTAATTGAAAAAAAAAAAATGGTCTAGGTAATAATGACTTTTGTTGTATTGAATAACAACAATTTTATTTTATTGTATACGTATAGATACTGCAATAAAATCTAGAGTTTATACATTAAATTTCATTTATTGTTAGTATACGTTTTTCATTAATTTTGAATATTATTGATATTCGCTCCCGATTATCTCGCACCTAATTGCAATTGTGCCTAAGAGTCCCGCACCCCATTTTCCGCGCTCAATTGTCCCATGTCCAATTTCCTGCGCCCAAGTGTCGGCATACCATTTAGTGGTACTAAAATAATATCGTCAATCGTTCTATATTTGTGATATACATTTGTTTTTTTTTAAGATTAATCTATTTATATATAAAATTGTATTTATTTTCTCGGCCAGTATTAGAAATAAGTCCCTGAAACCGAGAATAACGTGCGAGTATCTGAATTGATTAAAAAAAAAAAGATCGTTTCTCTAACCGACGACGTAAAGGTTTTAATTTTATCGAGGTACCTATGCAAACGTTAAAAATTGTGTTTTTCGTGAACTTTCGGGTATGAGAGGGGGGAGGGATACACCTTATATAGTAATTGTAATTTTTAAAACTATTTCTTATAAAAAGACCGCGCCGGAGAAACGTATACCTGGCATTATTATAAACTCATCGGCGAGAAACTATAATCGTAAAAAAAAAAAATACATTTACATAATATTATATTATTATACAGACGAGAATTTGTTTAAATTAAATAAACCTTATTTATATTATACTCGTATAATAGCGACGGCTAATAAAATTAATAGGTAGTTAAAATTAGACGCGTCGTCGAATACAATAATACTCTCGAAAAACGCGTTGAACGCGCGCAGATACATAAAAAAAAAAAAAATCGACCAATTGATACGGTCGTTAAAGTCTCTATCCAGATGTACTGCGCAGCAGTCATATACTTATGTATATAGCTGCGATCTCGACCGAATTGTATTTTTATTGTTATTACATTATTATTAAGGATTGTGCAGTAAAATAATAATTTTTATCGCGTGGCGTTAATTTTATTTATTTAACGAGATACACATAAAAAAAAATAAAGAAAAAAAACTAGTCGCCGATCTTTAAAATAAATTATAATAATATATACTCGTATATTTCGTTTAAATCGAATTACCGTACCATTAACCCAATCTTTATCGCGATCCAAAACGTATAAATTTGATTTTAATATTATCATAGCTAATATATGGATAGCGGAGTCGCCACCTATGGCCGGCATCTGTATAATGTTACGGTCGCTCATTTTTATTTTAATCGTATAAAGAATAGTGTCATTTTGTACACTGATAAGCCATATGGTTATGTTGTTGTACATAGGTATAGTCTCGTCACATAGACATTCAAACAGACCAAATACTAACAGGAGACGAGCCTTCCGTGTATTGCATACAGTATACGGGCTAAGCGAGGGGCGGATCTAAGACTTTTTTTTATGGTGGATGCTAGTTTGCGTATAATGATCCTTCTTGGGTGATCAGTTATTTTGAAAAAGAAATTAATAATTTGAGGCTTAAATGGCTAGGAAAATTAGTCTTGCGATGCGCGTTTGTTTTGGACGTATCACATAAACAGTTCAGTGTATAATTATTATTAATTAAGATACATTATATAATTGTATTAAACGATTAAATAATCATTTCATTGTTTTGTTTTTTAAGAAGTAGATACATCATACAATGTATGCATTTTAAAATTTGAACAGTTTACATTTATAATCTAGACTGACCAGTCATTTGAATGCATTCCTCTTTCTTTCTTTTTTTTCTTCTAGCAAATTCATTTATAATTAAAGTTGTATTATTCTGATTTATTTTATTGTTCGTCATAGTTTACTGTCTGTGTTAAAAATCTCGTGGTTTCAAATATTGAGATTTTCCGGGTAATATTTGAAAATAATTATTACCCGGTGACTTCCAAATTCCAATTATTGAAACAAACCGCACACTATAAATTGTAACCCGTTTTTATTATTGAAAAATAATTCAAGACAATATTGTTAACAATAACTAAAAACACCATACACGTATAACTTATCAGGTGCGTGTTAATAATGTATTGCACGTCGGATAAAATAACGCGTGATAAGAACACGGTAATTTTGTCATCGTACATTAATCGCTCTGCGTGCAGTCACTAAAACACATCCTCTGTGTTTGACCATGGCACAAACACGCATAGCTCGTCTGTTATAATACAACTAGCTGGTCTATGATTCATCTTCATCTATCGATCAAACTGTTCAATATCGATCGTATGGGAATGATCGGCTTAACTAGCCACAAGCAAAATTGCTTATTACTTAAATCGTTCTAAAAGAAATTTTGACCCATTGCGGTCGAGATTCATAAAAAAGAAAAAAAGGCAGTCCTAGAATAATAGGAATGGGTGCAGCCATTGTTATAGGTCATTTAATGTATACCTGTAATTAACGATAAACCATTGCTAACGAAAAAACGATTCTCAGCCGAGTTCAGTTTATAGTGATGCTTTGTCAACAATAGATATGTCATATTATGGCAAAATAATTAAATAGGCATTATATATTTATTTTGATAATATTTGTTTAATTCGTACATTTTTCTGTTTTTCCTAAGTTTTCCCCGGTTTTTCACATTTGATGAGAGAACTGTTAAGAAAATCGACATCCGTAAAGTACCTCTCCAGTTCAATTTCCTTTTAGAAAAGTTGCTACACTTAAAAATCGAAGTAAAATTTCTGGTAGAAAAGTTGCGCACAGATAAAAAAAAAAAATTAAAAATTATAAAAAAATAAACAACTTTGTACAATCGTAAGCTTCTTCGTTCCATTCAAAATCTAAAAGAACAGAAATGGATAGGAGGTATAAAACTGTCGAAGACTTTTATTTGCTCGCTCATTAAAGCCTCCGATTAAGCACCTCCGAGGCATTCGTTTATGGCTCGCAAAGTTCTTAATCCGGCTCTGAGACGGCCATAGAACAGGAAAATGCAATTTTAAAATACTAATTTTTCATTCTATATTGTTATTATAATATTGGAATTCTAACTAAGTACATATTGGTAAACGTATAATGCGTGCTTATGAGGATTGGTTTTGAATTTATTTCAATGACCATAGATAGATTAAATCAAATGTCGATAGAAAAAAAATTCTCAAGATGGCCATAGGTGGCGATTATACCCTATAATACATGAAATTTACGCGTGCGTTTAAATATGTATATTGAATATTTTATATAAAAGGCTCTTTAGATAACATTCAGGTCCATTGTCGTGACGACACGCTGCCTCCGTCTTTCCCTATCCCATTCACAGCCTATTCGCTGTCCACCAGATCCGGTACCTAATCTTAAATCTTCCCCTACATAATATACTCTGTCCGACCGGCTTTGTCTAAGTCGTCCTCTGGCAGGCCGTTATTGGTTATCTGTCCAAGTTACTAGTGCCACACATGTTTATCGTCCAACTAAATAAATGCTTAAAAAGACTTATATATATATTTTTTTTTTCTGATTTCGCATTGTATATGTTTTGTTTCTCTATACATGCTTCATATAATATGTTCTTATCTATTAATCTCCATTGTCATTTTTATTTCCAGAACTCCTATACCTTTCATAAAAAAAAAAAAAAAAAAAAAAACTACTACTTGATACTTGTACTGTAGACAGTTATAGACTATATTTTCTTTCTTGTTGAAAACGTTCTGAAAGTATTCAGTCGTTTCACACGAATCGCTATTTACCAGTGTTTGTGAGGGAGGGGGTTTTCGATGTTTTTTCCGGATTCGAATTCTAATGATACGTGACCATAATATCCTATACAATACTTCATAAATTCCTCTAAAGTTCCTCGTTCTTTACATCGTAGTGGGGACGAGACGTGTCTGCAAAACGTGTGTAACCGATGGTTCGGTCCCGTCCCGCAGGATTTTTAATAAACTGTCCGGTTCGTTCCGCGCGGGGTGTTTTATTATTTATACCGCGTGTAATTTATGCGTGGGTTCGGGGTAAGTGCTATGTGTATACATATAATTCTGTCCCGGGACACTTGGCTACCACGTGTATTACAGTGGTGTAGTGGTTTTTTCCTCGGTCTGTTGGTATTACGTTTCACAGGAGGCGGTCGACAAACAATAAAAATATGTGTACATGCACAAATATAATTAATATAGTCGATACGCCGAAAACTGTACCGCGACACCACGAACCCGGAAACATGACAAGAAAACGATCCCTGATCCATCATATCAAAAAAAAATGTACCGACACCGGGACAAAAAAAATGTTTATCGCTCCGGAGGATACTGCGTAGTGTATCAGTTTTAGCGATTCAGATATCCCCCTGAAAAATGCTTCGCAGAGAGAAAACAATATTTAAATAATTGTTTGTATTAGGAGCGTAACAAAAAAGCTCTTGGTTTTACAAAGATGATGTGTTTTTTCTTCTCTCGGAAAACATTTTCTCCGACTATTTCACGTCATGTTTGAAAGTTTAAAAACGTAGAAATTTCGCCAGATGGTATTTTTTGGAAATCTTTTAGTGTTTCCAAATAATTTTTTTTAAAAGATTCTTTTTACGTTTTTTTCTGAAAACACGCGTTAATAGTTATTTAAATGTTCCAATTTGTCCAAGTACAAGTAGTATCTCAAAAAATGGAAAATTGCCCGGTGGTACTTTATACTTGAAACATTTTGAACCAATTCCGTCTTTTAACTTCTTGTTAGTTTTTTATTTTTTTAGATTTCTGTTATTTCCGAATTATCTTGAAAATAAGAGAAAAACCACGAATACTGTTCCGTTTAGAATAGTTTTTTTAGTTTGCAGTGATCTATTGTCGCATACAGTATAATATAAAATAAAATTTACCCCGTATATCCTATCTTTCTGGCTACGCACACATGTAACAGTGACCTACCCTTAAACACGGTCATTATTTTCTTCTTTTTCTTCTTAAGCTTTCACAGCCTATCATTCAGAACCTTCGCTGCTTCCACTACTTCCCACCACTTTTCTCTATACCTCGCACCTTTCTAGCTCCGTTCCCTGTGCTACCTTTTGTAAGTCTACTCTCGGCGAGTTTAATCGATCTTTGCCTGGAGCAGCCTCTGAATCTTCACTCGTTGTTCTCCAAACGTGCCTCACTCACTCTGGTAGGTTTTCTCGTTTGTTCTTATACGGTACTTTTCAATTTCAACAATTGGACCATAAATTTGACTGAGCACTTTTCTTTTAAAAAATAATAATTTTCTTCGTCTTCCTTCATTATCGATCACGTCATTATTATTGATTTTTTTTACATAAAACGATAAATTACCTAACCTAACATTATCTATGTGTTGGCACTTGCCTATAAAATACGTACGGATAAAAGGAAAATGAAAACTAAATTGAGCCCGCTTTCTCAGGTAATCGAGTCCCCTCTTCCAATATAATCACTAGAAACACCATCAGTTTCCGGGTTGAAGGACGAAGGATAGGGTGATATCGCGGTATCACCGTGTGCCCCGGAAACGTGCGATTTTTATTGCGAATCCCATACTAACGTATGATTTCAGAAATTCCAGCAATGTCGTTAATACGCGTTTACGTTGTGAAAACACCAACCGGGAAGATTTTTCCCGGCCTCCTCCTCCCCCCTCGAAAACGAATGCCCCCTATACAATTATACGATTACTTTGACAATATACGCCACCGCGTATAATTATGTATATATGTATACAATATACGTGTCTGTATGTACGTGTTTTTTTTTTCTTTTTTTTTTTCGGTTTTTTCGTGTCCCGTTCTCTCCCACTGTTTGTTTCTCTCTCATTCACACACACACACACTCTTGCCGAAAATCCCCAAAACGATTGTAAACATTAACGGTGATAATATTATTATATATTTTATGTTTAACAGAAAAAAAAAAAACCTCCCTCCTTCTCCCGCCCGTCGTCACCACACGCGCCGTCACCGACGCCGGTAGACGATTTTTACGACTGATACCGACGACGACGACGATATGAAAAATTCCCGTCTCTCCAAACATTATTACGCACTCGGTTCACAATCATTATATTATAATAATAACAGAACAACACGACCGGGTCCGACCGTTTTTCCCGAGAAACATCGCGGCGGCTTATCTCCCGTAATAATTTACGAACGCCATTATATAGTAAAATAATATACGCGGAGTTTTTTTTTTCACGTAACACGTTTGTAGCGACACGCTGCGCCGCATGAGGTGAACCGCGTCGCGTCGGCGACGTGTTTTTCTACAATGATAATAATAATACAACATAATACAATCCGAAATTTTATCGCATTATTGAATAATAAAAACGAAAGAATAAAATGTCGGCGTGTGACAAACACGACGCGCGTCGGCGGCACTGCGTATATTTTTCGGATTTTTCTTACGAAAACGCGTTTATCGCGGGGCGAAAAATTATTATTATTGTGGCAGGTAGGTAGGTAGGTAGGTAGGTAGGTATACCGTAACGTGTACCGTGTGGGCGGACAAAAATAAAAATGAAACACAAAAAATCCCGAAAAACAAAATTACGTTCTCTGTATTCCTGCAGCGTGCCCTCGCGATCTCGCGCGCATAAATATAGAAACGTAATAATAAGTACCTATACAGTACAATGACATACACGAGCCAGACGAGCGGAAATCCTCGTTTCCAAGTGTTGCGTTAAAAAAAAAAAAAATGCTTTTGTATCGCTACACAACGCGAAAAAGAAAACCTGTCGTACGACGTTGTCCGCATGACGTAGTACTACAAATGTGCTATGTCTCATCGAGACCAAAAGTTTTGAGCGAATTATTATTAGTCGTATTTTTTTCCCGTAGTCGACAAAGTAAATCCAGCAATCAACAGAAATTTTATTTTTACTATTGGAAATTTTTGCTGTTAATAAATCAACAGTTTATGCTATTCATATTGGGAAAACTACAGGAGATATCGAAAAACCGATCACTGTAATTCGTCACACTTATGGGCACCCGTAAGAAGGGGCCAGACGGGGCGCCTACCACCCCCCCTCCCCCTATTGGATTTCAAAATTTCAAATAAAATTTTAATAATTCAGATAATTTATGTAATTTCGTTATGCGTTTTTGGTGTTTGATTTTATTATGCCCCTCCCTGTGTCGGTCCGGTCATCAAATGGCCCGGACAGGTTTTTATTTATACATAAAACAAAATGAAAAAGTCATTCGGAACCTCCCTTATAACAAACTGCCCCTCCTTTATGAATGAAGGCACCCACGGTCACACTATACACCGAAAATGCCACGGAGACAGTTCTTACAAGAGTTTTTTTTATCGGAGCAAGATTTCTGGTTGAACAATTTTCTACGAGCATACATAACCCATCGTTTGGTAAAACGAATACATAATATTTCATAACGTGCACATTTCGCATTGTGACCGTTGTCGTTTCGTTGAAAACCGACTTGCGCACATCGTGCTTAACCCGCCGATTTCCCGCCGCGGCAGCAATAACGTCACAGTGCGTTATTGTTATACAGCAGATAGCGCGCGCGCTCGGTCAGAGTGCTCGACGCAGAAAAACGTGTCCGGACACGATAAAAATCTCGGCGAGCGTAACATCGTTTGCCACTCAGCGCGTTCGCCCGCCCGCCCGCCCGTCCGGCCGGCGCGGGGACGGTTTTACGCGGATTTTCCGTCGCGGCGGTGCGCGCACCGCGACGACGCCGACAACGCGAACGGAGGCTGCGGAACCGATATTATTATTGCGTTGGCTCGTGATACGGACTAATCGCGTGCCGGGATCTACGGGATGAAGAACAGAAAAAAAAAAAAAAAACCCGTTAATTTATAGTCTACACTTGTAGACAGGCAATACTGTGCAGCGGAACCGACTGCGTGGAGAACGACGGCGGTCGCCGCTTCCGAACGGTCCGCGTGCATGCCGTCGACCGGGGGCGGAGTGGCTTGACAATTCTTACCGGGCGAATGCGTAGCGCGTCCAGGCCGTTACAATTGTTACCGTTTTCCGGTTACGTATTTAGAGTTGTGTACACCCAATTGAAATTTTCGTTTAATCTATAAATACATTCCAAATACGTTCGAGCGAAAATGTTTGAAAATTTAACACAAGGGGTTTGTCATAAGTTGTAATCGGTGATAAAAAAAAAAAGTTAAAACGTAATGTATAGAAGATTATTATTTTTATAAGCGTTCAACGGTCAATATCAATCGGTGACAATCGTAAAAACTATAACATTTCAAAACGTGTAAATGTTGGTTAGAGCGCGCGAATCAAACCGACGAGAAGTAGGGGCCGGAGTCTGCGACAGGTTCGGACCAAATCCACAAAGCGCGGAGACATTCGAAATTTCGATACGGTGGAGACGTCCCGACCGCGCCGACTTTCGAAGCCGGATTTTTTTTTTTTCATACGAAACGGAAAACGAGAACATTATACGCGGCTACACGTAACACCGCGTACCGCTGTGACCGTGACTCACCTCTCACGGCTGTATCCGTTTGCCCGCGACAGGTCCATTTCGAACGCCGCGGTCTCCCGGGCTTATTGCCCCCCTCCCCCCGCCCGTGCGCTCGACGACAAACAAACAGTAATCCCCGGTAGCGGCGTTCGCCGAGCACACGGAAAATCGACAGCCCCCCATCACGTTCTGCTCCGTCCCGATAACGGGCGGTCGTCGCGCGTACGCGTGAGATAACGGCCTGCCGTGTTGGTTTAGGCGTGTTCGTAACCGTTTTACACCTATGTTTACGATACGCGGGCGACGAGCGTTGAATGTTTGTTTTGCGCGAGAATGTTCTTTAATATTAATTTAAAAAAAAAAAAAAAAAAAAAACCGGTAAAAAACAAACGACGACGGAGTGCGTCGCCCCGGTACGCCGCGCGCCGCGCAAAACCCACTGGAAACCTATCGCCGTTTGGGGTTTTTCGGGTGTTTCTCGTTCCCACGGGGCCGGTCAACCGATCGTTTTTTATTTTATTTTATTTTATTTTGGTTTTTTTTTTTTTCACGCCGATTATACCCTCGCACGCGACCCTGCTTCAATACAGTTTTCGTATCCTTTCTTCTCGACGTTGTTTTCGGTTTTCGGACCGGTTCGCGCGGGCTTTTATCCGCTCGTCGAAGACCGCCCTTTTTTCTCTCTCTTCAACTGCGCGTACGAATCGCATCCCCGGTGTTTCGTTATCCGATTCGCACGTCCCGTCCCAGGTGTCGTTTTTCCTTTCGCGTGTACTATTAATTTCAGCGAGCTTTCGCGTCCGATCACGAGTCATATCCGCTGTTTAATATCGTCTTCATTTCCTTTAGATATTTGATTTAGTACGTCTCCATTTGTTATTCTCTCCGTCCGCGTTATTTTTATCGTACTCATTAACCCCGCATTTTGAACGCCTCATCTAATATCTAGCTCTTCTGTTGCTATCGTCCTAGTTTCACTCCTATGTAGCAGTATGTCCCAAACACATTGTCTGTACACGACGGCGAACCGTTGATAACGAAAATCCATTTCGAGTAGAGTATTACAATAGTAGTGTTTTCATCTGTAGTTGCCAAAGTAATCAAGTAAATCGACAATGATTTTATTTAAAAAAAAAAAAAAAAAAAAACCCCCCGGTCGTTTTTATTTTTTGTTAAGAAAACTGCGAGGAAAATCATAAAACAATGACCTTCTCAATGCGCCAATAGGATCGAACATTTCGCATTAAAGTTCCCATAGTGTTTTCGATCGGGGAAAGTATTTTGCTAGAACAAGTCTTTAACAGGCAAAAAAAAAAAAAAAAAAAAAAAAACAGTCAAAATCAATACATTTACCCCGCTTCGCTCAGAATGTATAAAACGATATTCAAGTATGGCGTATATGTCTGCATCGTAACGTTATAATATGGTACGACGTTCTCCGGAGGGTTTTTTTTAATTTTATTTTTTTAATTGATCACGCGTATCTATACGTACCTATATAATATTATTATGCGCGCATAATATAGTACAGTCGCGTACGCGATAAGTAAAATGTGCGCTAAAGTTTATTTAAAATGCAAATTCGCGACACCGTCCGTATATAATAATACACTAACGCTCACACGTTTTTTTTTTTTTGTTTTGTTTTTTATATATAAATATCCACATATCCAATTATGGGAGTCTGTGCCGGTTTTTTTTTTCGCGTATATATTATAATGTTTGCGCGCGTGTGTACACGTTATTATAATATGATAATAAAAACGAAACCATAAATCGTGTGTGCGCGCGGCCGAGACACGTCTCGCGAGCGTTTCCCATTAGGGATGAATTAAAAAAAAAAAGAAAAAAAAGAAGTAAAACTGAAATCAAAAAAAAAATAATAATAATAAACCCGTAATTAAAATGCCGCCGCAACCGCGATATTCTTATCTTTGAGGTTATACACAGTGTTCTGAGACTTCTTCGTGTATACCTATACAAACATTATTGTTTCATCTGGCCGTCGTCTCGCTACACTTATGTGTAACGACCAAGGCGTCATTCCGCATTTTCACGATTGCGACCCTCTGGTCAGATTTAGGATGGCACGTCTATCGGGAGTTTTTTTTTATTAAAAATTTACAAAGTTACTAAGGTCAGTCACTTTGAAACTTTTACGTTACTTTTAGTTTTCTTGTACATTTTAACTTAACGAGTTTCTTTGTGAGTTTTTGTGCGTGTAGTTAATTTTTCATTAGAATTAAAAAAGTTACGGGTTTGTTTTCAATCATTTTGTCACCGGTATTTTGGAACTAGAAACTACTTTTTTTCCCTAAGGGTACCGACATGTACCTACCTATCATGGTGAACGAAAAACAAATGATAATATTTTGATAACGTTCTGTTACTGTGGAAAATCCGTTTCTAGCATCAACTCATGAAGGTATGTCTATCGATTAAAAAATGAAAGCCAACTAAAAAAAACAGACTGACATACTTCACACGTAGGTGCAGCCACTGTTGTAGGCGGGAAGTTGCGAAGATAGGATATAGAAGAGAGTTTAATGCGTATCTGTAAGCAACGATAAACTATTGCTAATGAAAAAACGATTCTGAACGGAGTTCAGTTGATAGTGATGTAAAGATGAATGGTTAAAAGAATGTATTGAAATCGAAATTTATTTTATTTGAACATTGCTCGGTTTATAATATTGCTTTTTAACAATGTGCATTTCCGTGACAACAATGATTGTTTAAAAAAGATAAAATAAAATAAAAACTTAATAATAAATATTACAAATATAACAAAAAATAAATAAAAACGGTTGCCAATGACAACATTATTTTTAATCTTTTAATCTTTTTTAACCTAAAGAACTAGGTTTTCCTCACTATCTCGAAAATGAATGAGAATTTCTAACAATGACTTCTTTAGAATACTACCCAGGTATTTCATTAAAGAAAAGGTGCTATACTTGATAATCGGAATAAAATTTCTAGTAGTAAAAGTGTTCACATCAAAAAAATAAATTAACATCATTGTAAAACCAATGCATTTTTCCTCGCCCCGCTCAGAATTTAAAATTTTAAAAAGTAATTTTTAATTTGTACATTTTTGACGAGCAACTATAGTAACTTAACGAGTTACTTTTTTTATTTAGGAACTTGTAACTTGTAACTAAGTTATTTAATTAAGAGAAATAACTGTAACTTACTCAGTTACTATAAAGTTGAAAAACTTGCTCAGCTTTGTCTATTATCTGAGTGTTTACTGTATTATAACATGGATATTGTAGACGAAATTTGTATATGTTCGTTGTTTTGTTTTTTTTTTTTAATCCAGATATTGAAATATTTTCCCTTGATTTTAACCATTAAGAACTTGTGAAGACGATTGAAAATATTACGAGAAGTAATTCGTAAGGTCCGTTTGGTAAATATGCTTCTTTACGAAATGTGTAAAGCTTTAGATACCGTCACCCTAAACTCGACCCCGCAGACAATCGCAATCGCGGAAATGCAGAATTATGTTATAACATGCGTGACCCCGACAGAGAAAACAAATGTTTAGTGCGGAGGACGGCCGAATCGCACTTTTTATACATAAACTAAATGGTCGTAAGGCACTACGATCAAAAATAGGTTTTAAAACCACTAATTTCCCTCCCGTATTATATTTATGCAGATTTGCAATTATATCCGGTAGAAAATCGTCATCAATATATTTTTTTAATTTCTACTCTAATAGTACAGTTTATTTATTATACGTGTATGTTGATAAGAGTTTTCGGTCAAATCTGATAGGTTTTACGGTGTTAATCATAACGATGGAGTTTCGTTATGCCCTTTTAATCACGAAAAATCGAAAAATACATTTTTGGTATCAAAAAAAAAACCAGAAAAATTAGGAGCATAAACTGGTAAAAAGGCATATTAAATTCAGAAAATCAAGTTGCCAATGTCGACTAAACGATATCCAGGCGCCCTTTTAAAATATAATCAGAAGTGTAATCAAAAATGTAAATTCCTATTTTTCGTTGATGATTTGAAATTATTTATGAATATTCATACTATAAATGATTGTCATTTATTACAAAGTGATTCGAATGCTTTGGCTGAGTGGGCTGATAATATCGGACTACAGTTCAATGTCGCCAAATGCCGCTCAATGACGTTTCATAGAAAACGAGTTTCTCTAATATTCTCTTACTCTCTGTCCGGTACCGTTCTTACCATTCTGGGCAATCCGGTCAATGTTGTTGGGATTTTATTTGATCGAAATCTAAACTCCCTGGCCCACATCTTGCTGCAACACCCTGAAAACGCTAGGATTTTCAAAGCGGACTTGCAACCGATTTAAACTGTTGTGTCCCCTAAAAACCCTATACTGCGCATTTGTTAGGTCGATTCTAGAATTTCGTGTAGTCACTTGGGATCCGTACACAGGTAGTGGCCAGATAGGGAGCGTTCGGCGTAAACTGTTGAGCATTGCTGCTTGTTCGCTAACAATTTGATCACCAGCCGCATGTGTATGATTCGGCGTTGAACGCTCTGGGTCCGCAAACCCCGGCGGATAGGCGAAGAATTGCTGACCGACTGTTCATAAGAAAGCTTACCGACGGAATGATAAAGTGTCTCACGCTACTTGGCCAGGTCCGTTTTAGAACGCCGTACCTCTGGCCCCGATCGCCGTATCCTTTCGCCATTAAAAAACACTGCACCAATAACTACTCGCGTAACCAACGACGGTGCGCATTGCCAACCAGGGACCCGTCATTTCTGTTCGATTACTGTTGTAATCCCGTAATACTGGCGATCCGCGTATGAATTACGTACATATCGATCTGTAAACTGGCACGTAAGTTCTTCTATACCTGGGCCGCGGCCCGTTTTGCGAAATAAAATAATTTAATCAACATTGATTTGTTAAAAACGGCGTGTACCACACTCAGCGAATTTATAATTTGTGTAGCAAGGTATTATGCGTATGAGTCATTCTATTTTTTTTTTTCTATTATTAGCATCATTAAAAACTTTTTTTGTTTAAAAGCCGTTTTTTTTTGTAAAACAATTTTTTTTTTTGCTTCCTTAAAAAAAGTGGAATTTGATGGACGCTCTTTAAACAAAACACCGTCGATATAATATATTTGTTCGCGTTCGGTTCATGTGGTTTCCAATAAATCGTGTTGGTAATTCTACAAGAGTATTCACGATTTGTTAATTGAATTAATTATTTTCGTACAATTACGTCGAAACGCCTTTCTTGCGGGTGCCGACTTGCACCCGAACGCATTCGACCGTTACCCGGTTTTAACCCCGAGTGCTGTCGACCTTACCCGTTTTTAGTGTCGAGACCCGTCAAGCCTTTGACGAGATATTTATTTTATTATCGATTTATTTTTATTTCCACGATCGAAGGTCGTCCGCGCCTGCACTCTTACTCGAGCCATATTTTTTTTCACTTTTTTTTTTTTATCGCATGCGCGTAAAGTGCTACTAAAATCTAAAAAAAATACACACACACATATATATATATATATATATATATATATATATATATATATATATATATTATTACCGTCGGTCACCGATTACGCAAGCGGGGGCTTTACTGCACAAACACACACACGCCGATAATATTATAATATATGCGTACGTTGTAATATACCTACTACCTACTAGCTATTATAATAATACTACTACACCTAAGTGTATTATAATGATATCGTGTGCGCGTGTGTGTAGCGCGATCCGGATAAAAAATGTATAAAAATATGTAAAAAAAAAATATAAAAAAATACACACAAGATCGTCTCCCGTCTGGAATTCTCGTTCTTAATGGAAATTAACGCTGTAAATCAAATCGTAAACGCACTCGCGCTCATATCGTATACCTTGCCCGTACGTTATTTTACGGGTACATTATATTATTATATTATTAAGTACAGTATATATTATAATATAATCGTTATATATTTTATTATTATTACGAAAACATCAAAGCCGCGCGGGACGCACGCGCAGAACACGCACACAAACACACACACACACACACACACACAGGTAGATATTATCTCGCTTAACCTTACTTTTAATAACAAACGTTCACCTGTTCCCGGGCGTGGCTCTCTGGGATATCCAGAGCTCGTCGAAATAAATGGTCTCGGGCCAGGCGCGTAGTGCCGGGAAATTGTTGAATAGCACTGATTTGTAAGCGCAAATCGTAAATATGCTTCAAGTACCAGCCTGCGCGGCCAATACCTATTTACCCACCTGTATATACCCTAAGAAATCGCAAAGTTACAAACAGGTAATTTAAAGAACCGAAAGCAGGAAAACGTGTGTAAATCAAGGACCAACACGAGTAAGACCCGCCGGAAAATTCCCGGCAATCCGGCGGGCCATTACGCGCCGGTTCGAATATCGCGTCTTGTCCAACGCTAAACGATAGTGCAGCGTTTGTAGCATGACCGGGATCAAAACAAGGTCAAATAGCACTCGAGCAATAATATTAGTATTTTACACGTTTCAGTTCTTCGGTGCCCGTTCACAGCTCTAATTTTATAATGACGAACGGAAAAAAAATAAAATGCCATTACCAAAGTGTTGACGACGTCACAATTTATCACAATTTTTACACCTTCGGGGCATATATTTTTATGATGAGCGAAAACCCGTTTCTGGTGATGACCTCTTGAAACCTGGCCCCCGCGTCAATATCCACTATCGCCCCCCATACATAAACACGTATTTAGATAGTACAAATTTCTGGACGAAAAGCGTAAAAATAGCAGTTAGAAATGTATTGCTATTTTCGATTTAAAATTTGAATAAGAAATAAAATATAAAACATGTTTATAACCGATAAATCCACTGGGAAGAACCGTAGAACACTATCCGCCGAGCTAACGACACGCCCGTTTATATTTTATTCGTGGTAATAAAAAAAAAAAAAATGTTAAATAAATTGCGGGCAATTCGTGCGAAGTTTCGACGTCAAGTCGTCATCCCACTATCGATATTTCATTATAATAATAACAGACGCGATGTCGTTGTCGCGGCTGTACGATATCCATTTTTTTGTGCGCCGTCGTGTACAAATCGAATTTATACGCTCGTTGTACGCGTGTATTATAAACATCGCAATCGCGGTTTTATTGATTTTAAAAACATGCGATTTCACGACGGTCCAGCAGTTCTCGTTGTACGCGCGGGAATAAATTTACAGTCGTGTCGATTTATCATTCGACGATAATTTCGGGTTACCGCGGGTGATAATTCACCGAGCCCGCGGTCTCCGTCGACCCGGGACCCGAGGTACGGGAAAACGGAGACCGACGTTCAATAGACATTATTTATGTACATATTTTGTTAATATAAAAAAAAAAAAAAAAAAATGTATACAAATAATAAACTCGATCTAGTATATTAAAGAAAAACGTATTCGTAATATTATTTACAACGCGCGGCGATATGCATTATTGTAACGCGCGGCACGTTATGACACTATTATTTTTCAACTATAAAACTGGTTTCGCAATACGAGAGCGATATATCGCCTTTTTTTTTTTATAAGCATAATGTATACGTAAATCTCCGCGACAATCGCATCGACGACGTTTAAATTTTATCGCGAAATCCGCGAATGTAACGGCAATAATATCAAAACTATATTATAAAAGTATACGGTAACATTCGGTCGGAAGTTTTCGACGTGTTTCAAAAGAGCGCAATTTTTCTTTTTTACGCCTTCGGTGTCCTACGGGGCAGTGCAATGCCAATTTCGTCTAGTTTTTTCAATACGATCGAATCGAACGTCGGAAATACATACACTTGTACACATACCACTAACACACTTAATAATAATCACAGACGTCGTACGCTAATAGACGAGCCTTCCGTGTATCGGAACATGGGTAAACATTAACGAGCTGCGGTCAAACATGAGACGGTGATGCGGCAAAACTTTGGACGACGGGGCGATGCACCACCCCGTAAAATAATTACCGTGCACCATTATACCGCGTCGGAATCGGGAAATAATCGCATTGCGTGTTATCGAGAGTTTTTTGACATCTGTTGTGTATTTTTCAAACTTGTTACGAATGTTATTTTTTTTTTTTTAGATTTTCAGCGACACGAGAAATATGTATACGACTCATCGCGACTGATACTAATCCGATAACAATATATTTTCGATCGTATCGAATTGCAAGGGCGGCCTTGGGAAAACTTTAGTGCAAAAGGGAACCGCGAGACGAGAAACGAGAAAGTTTAGGAATCACTGGGTCGCGTAATGAAGTTCTAGCGGTGGCTAGAATAAATAATTGGCGGTGCACATTTAAATAATTGTATACAATAAGTACAGTCGAAAACAGATATTTCATTGAAATACGAATATATTTGTATTTTTTGTATATATATATAAATATTTATAGGAGGTTCTTAGAAATCCGCAATATATAAGGGAATTAACGTGTGTTCGCTTTTGTTACATTGCATTAAACAATATTGCTTAGGGAATTGAACGTAAACCGGGCCCGGTCAGAATTGTCTATCGAGTATTTTCGGAGGAGATAACGTCGCCCGCCGGACAAACTCAATATTATCCAAAAGAAATAATCGGTTCCCAACGCACGGCGTTCTCCGTCAGCAGCGGCAGACGGCTGCGCGTTTTACTCGACCATCGCGTTCAATATTTCTTTGGTTCCACAAAATAATTTCCCATTCTCGTCTCTCAAACAAACACGAACGAATTTCCAGTTCGCAACATATAATACGTGTACCGTGATAATTAAATAATATGTTTGCGTACCGCGGTGTTATAACGACGCGTGGTTTTTCGAAAATTGCGGGCGATGCATCGCTCCCGTGCGCCGTAGCACGAGCGGCCGCTGAGCTCCCAGCCCGGTAACCCGCGATCGGCGCCGTTCGGCCATTCGCCGGTTCGAGGTCATTTTCGGCGCGAGTCTGTAACGTCCCGTTTTAAACCGCCGCGGTTTCGATTCGGAGTAAAGCCCGCGAACTGCTCGTCCGCGCGTTTCGCGAGCGGCCTCCCCCCGCCCGCGGCCGTTGCCGGTCCGCAGCCAACGACATCCGCGGCAGTGTCAACGCGCCTAGTTCGAACTGTCGCCGCCCGCCGTCGTTCGCGTCTCGCCGACCCAATCTTCGGCCATCACCGTGCACGCATAGAGATAGTCAACTATACGAATTTTAATTTCAACGATCCTGTAAACACCGGCCGTCACAATCCGTGTAATACCCTCTTCAATCGCACAATCGCGAAATCTCGCACGCAGCGCTGTTTTTTTCGTTTTTCTTTTTTCCCCTGCCGACGTCCAAACCCAACGAGATGGCCGCTCAAAACATAGGAACCCGACGGATCGCCGTCGTGGGCACCGGCCCGAAAATGTCTCGCTCAATTCACATACATTGAGACGGTCGGTACCTATCGATTCTCGTTTGAATTCTTTGTAATATCCCCTTTTAGTTTTAGTAACGGTTCGTTATTTATACTGCGATACACCCAGGCCCGCATACACCCATTATTCAGTTGTTCTCAAAACATTGCCTGTACACATCACCCTCGGGAAAGCCATTTAGTCTCCTTATCTTTTCCTAAATGTCCGTCACGCCGTAGCTTTATACAAAATATACTATCGGATGTTCACCGACACTGTTCACGTGTGATACAGTTTAAAAATGTCCATCACCACCGACGGCGGGTACCCCGGGTCACCGCAAGTATTCGTTCCTGGGGGGCTCATACACGTATTGCCGCAATATGTACACACAATTTACTCCCCAAAAAATTACCAACGATACGTAAATAACAGATGGATATCTGTGAACATACTCACGAAGGTGACGAAAAATAAATATATCTTTTTCCGTTTACCTAAACGACTTTCCAAGTGTCTCTCTCTCTCTATATATATTCTCTCTCCATATACGTTATACAGTTGTCGATTGCCCCGGTTTATATCTAACCCGCTCGGACCCGTCGCGCACAATTCGTTTTATAATATCAATAAAACTCTCATAATGTTCTGTGACGTTTCACAATTTTTTCCGTACGGGGCGTTTGAATCCGGGCGCCAATCAATGCCGATAATTTTCGCCACGGCGTACTCTGATCGGCGCGGTTTTATTTTTCCTCTAGGATACCCGCGCCATCAACGTAGTGATAAACGATCGAATTTCGTTCGTCCTGTCACGGATAAACTCCGTGCATAGACGCACTGCAGCGCATGCGGTCTCTCGGGGGGACGGTGATGAATAATTACCGCTATTATAATACGAAAACGCGTACGGATTTATAGTAACGTATATAGGCACGTATATAATGGTACACGCGTTTTTTTCTTGTGATGCTGTACGGCGTACGTATACGCTAATAAACGTTATTATGTATTTTTTTTTTTTTATATTCTAATACTAGACGCGTAATTGATAACATATGGCGCGTCTCGCGTGTAGTTATTAAACTATTGCGTATTATATTATAATATTGTAATATAATAGATATGTGGCGCTCGTGGGGTTTTTAATATTTTATTCCGTTTTCGTCGTCGACAGTGTACCTAATACAATAATCTCGTCGTCGGACATCACCAGCTCGTATGCACACCGTACACGTATAATAATAACATAATAATAATTTCGAATTTGTTCCGTGAAAATCGGAAGGATGTATTGCGCGCGCGCAAGCGAGCGAGCGGAGCGTTTGACTCGCGGCAATACGTACCGCATGTTGCGGTATCGTTTTACGAATCTGCATTTTCGCGTAGGTATGTGATGGCCATTTTTTCGATCACGTATTATACAGCGAACATTCTCACTAAAAAAACTACTTTCACACCGTGTAACACCCGTTAAAGCGTGCGTATTTTTATTTGTTACTTCGTTTAAACCGCGGGGCGCGGTATCACGGACACAAATCAAAACCCAGATACACGATACTAGATCTAGATACATTGATTTTCACACTCGTTGATATTAGTACTGAGCAATACGTTGACCGATCCTGAATCCGGATTACAAATTCACAGTCCGGATTTCGGATCCAATCAGTAGATCTCGATTTCAGATTCGATCCGGCCACACTGTTTTTGAGATAAATTGCTAGTTTTGCACTATTATCGATAGTGTGTACAGAATGTACGATCACGGATCTATCAACAATCGATGATGTTATTATAGTTACCTGTGCTGCCTGAAGTTTTGAATTTTTGTCCGTAGACGTTGCACGTTGACAAATGTTTGTTGTGCTCTTCAATACCTTTGGTAAAACTTGTCCAAATTTGAGACATTTTCAGTTCAAATAATAATAATTACTGAACAGTGAGAACTGAGAATGCCTGTGACTAAATGTTCAGTAATAAAGGTACAAATTGATATTCGATGATTGATAATATACACAGTATGTGGAATGCGACACAAAATTTATTCGTAATCCGGATTTGGTGCTCAGCATCAATTGTCAGTTGGCACGATATATACTTAAATTTTACGTGTTTAAAAACACTATATAATATTGTTTTAAAATTAAAATAATATCAATTTAATTTTTCACGAATGCGCAGTCTCTTTATACGTATTAAAAGATGCGGCGATTATTTATTCGAAACATTTTTCGAAATTCCCAACAATATGCGCAATCACTATTGAAACGTATTAAATAATGTATTTTTCGTGAAAGCCAGAGGGCGGAATTTTCCATTCGGCCCCTCCTCCGAGCGCCCCCGGGCAAGATACTTCAAAATGAGTATCGCATTGATTTATGTGTTGCAATACAAAATAATCGGTACGTTCCAGAACCGTATTGCGATACAAGGTGCAAGATACAGTTGTATGAAATATTTATTATCGGAAATACTATCCAAGCCACGAGTATAAACTTTATTTGAACCGTTTTTCTGTAGATTCCCAACACTAAATTTTTTTTAGACAAATCTATATTTATCATATAGATTTCATTGAGATTTCGTAGAGATCTGGAATTTTAAACGTTTAGTCGAACAAATAGGATAGTCCGACGAAACCCCAAAGCCTGCTTTTTAAATTTCGATTTCTCTTTGAGGAAGGAACCGTTTTTACACTGGAATTTTATACTTTATCTAAGGTTATCTCGACAAATTTCACAGACGGGGAGGGAGGGGACTAGACGGAAGGTTTTCGTTTCGTCTGTTTGAATCCGTGTTTCAAAACTTTAGGTAAATCAATTAATTTTTTATATTCATATTCAGCATTTTCGTATAGATGATAATCGTTATTATTTATTTACAGCAAAAATAAAAAAATCACAGGTAAATTATTTACTATAAAAGTAACATAGTATAATTTAACGAAATATTCAATAAAAAAAAAAACAAATTTTTCGACTTGTTTTAAAATTTATATTTTATAGTAATTCAGGACAGATAATAAAATTATTAAACAATTTAAATAAAAATATTATAATCATACAAATTATTTTTATTGTTTTAATGTGAATATACTCAAAAAATTAAAAACATCATCCAGAATGTCTTTTTCCGTTTAAATAAAAACGAAAAGTAAGAAACCCCAGAAACTTGTTTTGAATAGCTCCTAATGGCAGGACAATAAAAATCGTGGGTGCAGGCGGTGCACAGGACTGAGGCCCGTCGGGTATAGCGGCCCATAATCGTCAATAAATGTTTTGTTTTTTTTTTTGCACGTTAATTTAATTCGTAATAATAATTGCAGTATTATTATCTTGTATTCAATGACATACAATGAAAATGTAAATACCCTATTTGTTTCGATTTGAAATTATTTATCTAAATACCGAGAAAATTACTCAGCTTAAAGTCCCGTAGTTACGATTTTTTTGATTTTAATACGCGATCATTTTAAACATCAAATAACTATTTTATCACGCAGGTAGTTTATTCCACAGGTTTTTTTTTTTTTTTTTATTATTGATTAAATGTACGCGGTCGAAAACTGCAATCCTGTATATTACATTGAGGCTCCTCCACACAGTATTGTTTCAATGATAAATTATTTATCGAATCTTTAAAAATTCAACACGCGCACCGCGAGTGTTCTGTCTAATAGGACTGAAGAACACCTATCGGTGTGAAGCGGCGAGTCGGTCTTTTTCGAGTATTAATTTTATGACGCTCAAGCAAGAGGGGCCCGCACGCATTTGTTAATGCGTCAAAGTCTTTGGCTCTCCGGTCACGGCGCCGTCCAAATGTATTTGCCGTGTCCGCGGTAGTCCTCGTTTCCCGTGTATCTAATCGATAGACAATCGTTGGGATTATGCACGAACCAGAGAATCTCGGGAGTTCGCAAAGAGCTGAATCGCGTATTGCGGCAACCGTTACAGACACTTTTCGCCAGTCACCGCGAGTTCCACGCGCACCGTAGTATAGTTCGCGATAAAACAATCGCACTGTACGCAGAGAAAAAAAAAAACATCCCGCGAAACGTGTGTTGTCCGCGTATAATACAACGTCATCGCGGACGTGGAAACCGCCACTAGGTCGTCGCAACGCGTACTGTGCGCGCGTATAACAATATGATCATGTGCTGTCTGGTGCTGTCGCAAAAGTGCGCCGTACTAGAAATACATTCAAATCGGTCGATTATACGAATTTAACGACCGCGACGTTCGAAAATTTAACGCGTGAACAAAATGCGCAATGTTACTGTCGTGTCGCCGTCGATTTCTATTGGTCGGGAATGCCAATGACGGGCGATCATCGTCGTCGTTGTGCGGTATAAATATCGTATTATTTTATATTATCTTTTTTTTTTTTTTGTTTTTTTTTTCTTAGCGTGTATTATTCATGCGTACACCTCGACGCGGAATAATATGGAGAAATAAAATTGTTTATGTATTACCGTGCCGTGCCGTTTGAATATTCTACCGAATCCACCACTACGTACGTTCGTAATATGTGCGTTATGACATATTTTGTGGCCGGTTTAAGAGTTTCCGAGTGTTACCTAGCCTGCACAGCTTATGGTTACTGTTTATTGGCGAATTCCAATAAACCGTAATAAAAAGAAAAAAAAGCATTCTCCTACAAAAATAAACATTACAATTTTACGATGAAACTAATAAAACCTAATAAACAAATCAGCACACCCGCAGTATCATGGGAGTGCTAACGGGGGGCGTGAAATGTCGAATTTATAAATGGACTTTCTGTACTCATCGTCTGCAGTTTTATTGAAATGCATTATATTTTGGTGCAAAATATTCAATACGTCGATGACGAGATATTCCACTTTTAAGTTTTGGTTGGTGGAGAGCAGTGGAGTATCATTTGTGTGGCGGTACGGTTATATTGCACCACTACTCTCCTCCAACCTGAAATTAAAATTGGAATATCTCGTCAACGGAAATCAAAAATGTCAACACTAAAATTTATTTTAACCGATACTCCATCTATTTATGGACCTTTTAATATAGGCTGCCGTTTGAAAATCAAGATTAGGTAGTGGTTTTACCCCCGAAAATATGGGTGACCAAAATTAACATAAATATAAAATTGTAGAGCAGCTTGTTTTTTAAATGTTCTAGAAAACAAATTACGGAAAAAGTTAATACTTTCCGAGATAATGAGTGTACCCACATAAATGAATCGCTCGGTACATTAAATTTCCCTCTATACCCTGCCTTCACAACTTCTCACCTGTAACCACTAGCCCACCCATCGTGTGAAATATGTCCGTCGTTTTAAGTGTTCGTATTATAGAGTAGTGTTTATAAACCCTTGATGAAATTGCTAAAATTACTAGACAGATTTACTCGGTTTTATAATTTCATGATAATATTACAACATAGTATATTAAAACAGCAGTTGTTGTCGAGTCTAAAAAGTAGTTTGTACGAAATACAGGCTGCCACGAAGACATATCTCTTGAATATCTCCGGAGATAATAAAGATAATTAAATTCTTTTTTTTTTATATATATATATATATTATTCACAGGGATGAAGACTACAAATATTTATATTTTTTTTTATCAGTACAAAAATAAAAAAATAAACTTTGTTTTATTATTTCCGGAAAATTATAAGATAGCCATTTCGTAGAGTTTATTTTCCTGAAAATGTTAATGGATCACACATTTATATCCGATGAATAGTTTCCAAGTGTGAAAACCGATGTTATCTTTGGAATAACCTAATTGCGTTACGCGATAACATCGGTGTTCACACGGATTAGTAGAATATTAAGCGGCTATTAATTATCCGTAAGATAAAAAGTTTAAAAAAATAATTTGATTATTTTTATTATTTCCGGAGATATTCAAAGGGTATCTTCTATCTATTAGGTTAATGAAGGAGACATTTGGTAAACCTATGACTTGTACTAAAACATATGAGAATTGTAGATAGAGATTTTAGTTTATTTTACGTGACAATATGACTGCAATTCATATCCCCTTCTAAAAAAAAAAAACTGTGCATACATTATATTCTCAGACGAAAAAAATGCTCAAAAGTATGTACCTATTTAATAATAATAAAACATGTAGGTATGTAGGTAATCATTAAAAATATGAATATGAAAGTCGTCATCCTTGTCATCCGAATTTCAACACAACAAATACTTCTTTTTCAGTGTCTTCTTTCAAAAAAAGAACTTTTTTCCTCAGGCGTTCCTTTGGTTGTCCAAAGAGAAGTTTTGACTTAAACAATTTAATCACAACATAACAACCCTCGTTGATCGCGAATACTGCAATACATTAAATCAATACAAATTCGTATTGTATATTTTTATATAGTTTTAATTAAAAAAGAAAACATGTTGCGTATGGATTCGACGGGTAGGTGCCGATAAATACTCGAAATACTCGAGGCATATAATTAGGCACGTATATAAAAGTAAAAGAGTGTCAGCAAATATAAATATTCGAAACGTGGTGGTGTGCGTGTTTTCATATCAGTTTTTATCCTGATCCCGATTGAAAACGTCGAAACGTTCGATCAATTTTCGCACGACACCTTTGGAATTCAATCTGACCATTTCTGATTGTATTCGACGGTTTTTGAAATCCGTATGGTCCGACGGTGACATATTATTAACGCGATACTGATGATGACGATGATGGTCACGGCGATTTTCCCCGGAGATGGGCAACGTCGACACGTAAATTTTGGCGACCCTCACCTCTTTCGTCAGTTTGTCGTTTACGATCCGTTTATAATGTACGCCCGTTTCCGGAATAGAATAAGACCTCTGCGAAATCGTAGTGCACGTGTTATTACTTAGTTTACAGTTTATGTGCATTGTGCAGCCATTCAGGGTTAGGTTAGGTTAATGGCCCTCTGATTTTGACCGTTTTCTTCAAAAGTACGCTCGAGTAATCGTTTCGTCTCGAAACACGTAATCGTTTTGGTTTTATCAACACTAATTTTTTTTTTTTTTGTATATATTCTATAAAAGTGCCTTAGCGGTTATAGAATAGTGTTTTATTATTATAGATTATTGTCGAACTTTACCGGAAACTGCAAACAATAACAGTCTGCATTTCAATGTAGTCTATTGTGTCTGTTATACACACACGTATTACACACTTTTAACAGCCCCCCCTGGACCAGAAACGCTCTCAAACTCGAGAAAGACAATACATATATACATTTCTTTTTAGGTAGATTAAATTGGCAAAAGTTGAATTGAATTTTAATATGAATTTTCGCATTATGTTGTTGCGGGAGGAAGGAGTTTTTCGGGCTTCGAACACCCCTACAGGGCTACAGACCTCACCCAAAATGAAACCGAGGGGATGAAATTTTGTAGGGCGTTAGGCATCAACGGTGTACCTGTTGGGGCTTTCAACTTTCACAAGCATTTACGCAGTTTAAATTTAAAAAATTAGACAGTACAGCTGAACGACGGTTCGAAATGGCCAGCTTATGGCCAATGACCATTTTTTCTAGCACGTACGTGTTGTCGCCTCGGGAATACACAAGCGACGATTTAACATGCTGTTATACTCAAACGGGGCAAACGTTATCACAACATGCGTATATAATACAGATGTGTTACATACTCACACTATCGGTGATAACGGAATTTCCGTCGTATCCCGCCGTACACGTCCTGGTCGATCCGTTGCAGTCGTCGCGATGGCTCATAAGCGAATAATAAAAATGATTACCGTTATAGCGGATCAAGCCGTCACCGCACTGAACACCGACGGATCGTTTCGAGGGCACTCTTTCTGTAATTCCATAATTTTCCTCGCGGTCAACGACAAAAAACCGATTTCTCTGGATATAGTGTAATAAAATAATAATAATTCTTATTGAGCAGTATGCAAAAAAAAAAAAAAAAATGAAAAAGCCTGTTCTAAACCCTCTCTCTAAACCCTCGTCTCTATACCCCTGCGCGGGGCTGACGCCGGTGCTTGTGCCACAAGGCGAAGGATCGAGGGTTTAGAACCGGCGTTTTTTTTTTATATCAAATCGGTTATCAAAATGTGCATTTTTGTCTTTATCTCGTGTACCGATTCGTAACCGTAGTCCACGACGGCGATTCCGACGGGATTTTGACGAACGCTCCGGCGACGGTTTTCACTCGAGTACGTTGAACCCGGCACGACCGCCAAGTTCATCGCACGATGAGAATTGCTCCGGACTATAATATACATACAGAAACAATTACATTAATTAACTATACGTCGTAATAATATCATTATGCCGTGGCCAAGAACAATTATTTTATAATATTAGTAACTATATACGAATATATACTGACTATAGATGTCCGATCCTTTATAGTTCAAACAGAGCACGCCGAATCGGCATTGATCCGGTACGGGTATTTTCGGACCGTATCCCGGGGAGTCGGGTATCCAAGCTTCCATTCCAATGGTTCTGATATAATCCAAGTATTCTTGAACTTCGTCTAAGTAAAATGAGTCTAAGAAGAAAAAAAAATACGATAAAAACAAGACATAGAATATTATAATACGATACGTACGCCTAAACAACATTTTCATTGATTTTTTTTTTAATATTTAAAATTATTATAAACTAAGCGTTTTCCATTATAGTTGTCACGTGCAGGTACACTACCGGTTTAAAAAAAAATCTTAACAATTTTATGAAATTTAAACGGTTTTTCGTCTTCTAAATTGGCACGTGTATTTTTGTTGCTACTTTTACAGTTTCAATAATAATAAATTGCCATGTAAAACATTAGAATAATTTTTATACTCGAAACATATTCCAATACGTATGTTGAACATGTATACCTAATTTGTATTATTATTATTTATTTATGTAAAACATTTTTGTTTCTAAACACGAAAAGTCGTTTTGAATTTGTCACAAAACAAGCCGTTTTTATTATACTGGCAAATAATAATTCAAAGACATTATTATAGCCGACTTTAAATTCTGAGTGTAGCAAAGAATGTATTCGTTTTACAAAAATGTTTATTTTTCTTTCTTTTTTTTCTTATGTGAAAAATTTTTCTACCAGAAAGCTTACTCCGATTATCAAGTTTAGCATCGTATCTGGAAAAAAAATGTTCTCTGGATGGTACTTTAAAGAAGTCTCTTTTTGAAATTCTCATTAATATTCGAGATAATGAGGAAAACCTGGTTCTTTAAATTGAAAAAAAATTTGAAAGATTAAAAATAAGGTTGTCGCTGACAACCGTTTTTATTTATTTTTTATTATTATTAAGTTTGTATTGTTTCAAATTATTTTTTAAACAATCATTGTTTTCATGGAAACGCACATTGTTGTAATCATTTTACCATAATATGACATAATATATATTGTTCATAGAGCAACACTATCAACTTAACTCCGCTCAGAATCGTTTTTCGTTAGCGACGGTTTATCGTTGCTTAATGATATACATTAAATTCTCGTCTGTATCCTACCTTCTCCACTTTCAACATACAACAGTGGCTATTGCGAAGCATGTCCGTCCTTTTTAAAATTTATTTATTTTGACTATTCAATATTTAATGAAGTGTTTATCTTTAATATTTATGTACATACATTTGAACATCATATTGCATTGATAATAACAATATTTACATAAATTATTATTCTTCATTACTTCTTATGAATATATTTATGAACGATTAAACTATGACGATGTCTTAAATTATGAAAATGTACTAATATTGTAATATCGTATAACCAGGACGAAATTGATTTAAAAAAAGATTATTGGGACGGATTTCTGATGCAGCAATAATAATAATTATTATAAATTATGGACATTTAGTTGTTCTCTAAAAAACCAAGTTAATATTCCAAATCGTTCCAGAACAAATACAAAATACATATTAATATATAGTCTCAATAATGTATTCAAAGACTTTTTCAAGTAGTCCGGGTTTACCTTTTTCGTCCGTTTTTATTGGTATGTAAAATAAAATCGTTCTTTAAAATAAACCATTTCATTTGACTTGATTTACTTACTAGCAGCCATGTCCGACAAACAATGTAAAGTCGATTTTGAAGTCAGGTTAATCGCATGGGAGTCGATAGCCGATATGATAAACTATAAAAACACAATTATTATATTATTACACAAATATCACCGTCGGAGTGTGCAATTTGTTTTTAATTTTCCGGACCGTATCGGAGACAAATCGCCTTATATAATTTCGCAGCATATGTTCGGTGGATAAAGTGAGGGGACGAGGAGGGTCGGAGTAGCTTTTTTTTTTTGTTTAAGGTAAAATCATCTTTGGTTTAAGTTTTCAAAGTCCAGGGAGGTATGTTTAAAAACACGAATTAGTTTTATCATAAACAAATTCTTTAATAAATATTGGATTATTTTCATTTTTACTGAACAGCTGTATTGCGGGGAGGACCCGAAAAAATACAAATGTTTCTCGCTAAACAGTTTGATTGAGAAAATACAATTAATACTTCAGAATTTGAGGACTAAATCGGATTTCTACTCGTGAAAATTTTCAATTTTTAGGAATACCCATTATATATGGTCGAGAAATAACAATGATAATATAAAGCTTGTTTTTATCGATGATGATCCACGATTTTACAAATACAGAGCGATTCTTTTATCGTAAACCATTTGTGATGCGAAGGTATTGAGTATTTTTATAATTTTTCGTCGTTGTACACATCGTGCATTCTATTTAAACGTTACACAAGATCTAATTTCCAATATTTCTCTTTGATAATAATGTCGCATATAGGTATTATTCTAACTCATAAACGTGGCGGTGTAAAAGCGGTATTAAAGATGTGTTTCGAGTATTTCAGAAAAGTAAAAACGTTAAATTTTCGAATCTGAATGATTGAAAAAAATAATCAAATTTCAATTTACTCAAAATCGTAAACTAGATGGATCGAATGGATACAACAGATAGTCACCGAATGATTCACGATAGAAGAATCGCCAGGCATATTTGCGTTGTGCCATAAACACATCTCGATAATGTATAGTAATATAACGTACCTACCTGTACGTTTTACGAGGGTCCGATATTTTGATCAAAATGAATTTCGAGTTACGTTCAGAATCTATAAAATCTCATATGTTTCATTTACGCTCGGCCGTATTTTCGATTCTGCCCAATATTTCAATGTCATCGTATTAGACAAACCCAATTTCTGAGACACGGTCGAAATTCGATCGGTGATTGTTCTAGAATATAAACGCCATAGAACGTATCCAAATGCCAATACGATTCAGAGGTTGTTAAACGATTACAGTTTTTATTCAAAATCTCTGTTACGGTGTTGGCATGATGACATAGACTATGCACATTGTGCAATGTGCATCTGTGTGTGTTATATTATGTTATTTGGCGTACGGCACGCTGAACAACACGTTAACTATAAATATTCTCGATTAAATAATACCCAGTTGCCGTTTGTGGTATTAGAAATCAGAAAACGCTCGTGAAACAAATGCATCTACTGTCGATTTATACAGCCAATCTACAATAAATATTTTTCAAATGCAGTGAAATATATCGGATGTGTCTCGTTGCCGATGAAGCAAAACGGGGAACACCGCGGCGAACGAAATTTATCAGGGGGCTGTGCGATCAGACGGTGAAACTGATAACTGACCAGCGTCATGCCCTTTAACGTAAACATTAATAACTTTAGTGACTTTGGGCAATTTAAAAATATAAAATATCATAATAAACTTAATAGCGAAACAAAAATATATAATGTACACTGCAGGTGTCTCGCGCTCCGCATTGCCCGTGCCAATTTTTCATTCTTTTTACCTTTGTTCCCGTTTTGCTTTGCCCGTATCGGTACATTGAACGGAAAGGAGGTGGAATGCGGGTCAGTGGTGAACTAATGTTTTTCATCCGCGTTACCATAGATATGCGCACAGCGCAGGGATCGAACAATATATCCACTATAAAAACGCAAAATTTATGAAGACATAAGTGTACTGTGTAATAGTAGTGTAGGGAGCGTAGTGTTGTTACTGTACCAAAAAATACGAAGGTTCGAAGATGACGCGTTTTCACTCTTCACTCACCCCGTACAGCGCATAGTTTTTTGTTTTTTTTTTTTTTTCATCTACGTTATCAGGTTGGTTAATTCTAGTTCAAGCCAATAATAGACCGATAGGCAGTCAGATAGACTCTTTGTTTTAAGTCATTGTACAGTTTTTATGGCATTTTTATTTCTGTGTACTGTTTATTGTTTTTCATTTCATCCGTGTAACCAGAGTAACACATAATTCA
Source organism: Cinara cedri (assembly GCA_902439185.1). Lineage (NCBI taxonomy): Eukaryota > Metazoa > Arthropoda > Insecta > Hemiptera > Aphididae > Cinara > Cinara cedri. Next base: position 117,777 of record CABPRJ010000062.1, read on the forward strand.
ACAAAAAAAAATTTAATTTCCATACCAAATATACCAAAGAATATTTCATCCTCTTCTAGGTCATTAACCGAGATGAAGACTATCATATATTTTAAGTTGGACCAATACACACACATTGAGAATTATCTTATCAAATTCGGTCGAGTAGTTTCAGAGTGCATCGTAGGTGAACTCGTTGTACGCGTGATTTTTGTACATAAGATAATATTTGCAATGTCTTGGAATAAATTGTAACTATTTACTTACATCTTACATCCCCCCTTCTGGCAGCTTCCTTCTAACCAGACAATTTTGAACGAAGAGACACTAATATTAATAATTACATAATTTTCATTAATTTCTTCAGTTTTTAAATTTATATTAGCTAACTCATTGAGTCCAATTTTCGTCATTGCTTCTCTTCAAATACGTTTTTTAATACGGTTTAATGTAAAACACGTTTTTTCGAGGCGGAACACGTAACTAGAAACTTAGGTGGTACTCAAGTCGTAAAATAGTATACAAGTCCCACGGGATGGGGGGGAGCTATAGCCCCTTTAAGGCCCCTCTTTCTATGCCACTGCAGCTGGTCATGGAGACGAAAACTCTTTAAGAGCATCTATGTATGCCGGTAGAAGAAAAAGGAGCTATATATTTCTACAATTTATTATTATTAAATGTACCTGGTACCTACTTAAATATTATGTTAATTTTGCATTCGAAGCGCGTTAAAATATACGCCGGTAATGATTATTGCGTTCGCGTTTTCGGACTTATATAGCTATAAAATAAAGAAGAAGATTTTACGATGTTTTACGAGAAAAAAAGAAATAAAAATAGCTCAATGATACTGTGTAGAATTGCCATGTTCGGTAATTCGACGATTCTACATATATGTATACTTTATGTATCGAACCGGGACGGTAAAATACTGAAATTTATTATTATAACCTTATAATTCCAATATCATAGAACTAAATTATATATTACACTGAATTTTGTCACGTCATAGGTGTCCATTAAACGATTTCGTCCGTACATAGGTAACCGTGGAAATAATTTGATTCCGAACGGTCCTCTCCGACGCCAACAGCGTACGGGTGGCGTAATGATTTCGTAAAAAAAAAAAAATAAAATAAAATAAAAAAATAAATAAGAAAACGTGTAAACTAAATTATATTATTATCGTATACAAGTCAATATTATGTTAAATTATTTATCGTATCGGATTTATCATCGTTAATCCGTAGAGGTACTATCGGGTATAATAATAAAATATTATTATTTCGTGACGTCATTTTTATAATAGTGATAAATTTATTTATCGTGATTATAAAAGTCGGACTCGTGACTCGTTAAATTATGTACATACCTGCCCATACATTATCCTGTACCGTTTTATGAAATTTATTATTTTTCTACGCGTGTGATGGGTCGTAGAAATTGTGCGCGTACAAAAAGCGTATAGTTGCATACCTACCCGCAGTCTGATTTTCAAATTAATCTACTAAAAGTGAAAGAAAAATATCTTATGCTCGGTGTAGATAGTGCACCGACGTATCGTTATAGGTGCATTATGTTATTCTCGTGAACTCTATTGTGGATTTCTATTTTTTTCTCGCTCTCTCGCTCTCTTTCTCTCTCCAAAAATTAAAGAACATCTCAGAAGAATCGATTCGTAAAAACTATTTCGAAAACGAAATTTTCGGCGATACTAAGATTGTAGTCGAGGGAAGGATATATCGGCCAAATTTCACAATTTTCGTAATTCCAACAATGTGATTCTGTGCTTCCACAATTAAAATACGTGATAACGCATCGTTTAAATGGCACGCTGACTCAAAAAAAAAAAATAAAAAAAAACAATTTATTATTAAACGAAAGTGCTGCGGAAAAACAACGGCATCGCAACGTTGTAGAAAAAATCCCATCTCCGCGAGGTATTCCGTATTGGAATAAAATATTTGTATCATTTTGGAGTTGAGAAATTCGCGACGAAAACGTTTTTCGCTGCTACTGAACACACTTGCTATTTTGAAGTCGACACAATTATTGACAATTAGGTAGACCTGTAGTTTAAGACTGTATCCAAATGTTTGTAAAAACATTGCGATGGTTGCTGCAGGTCCTAGTGATCTGGCGATACGATGTTTCGATCGATTTATCGCATATATTATCGATTTTCACATATTATCTACATTCAGCGGTGGCCGGGTCTAACTGGCAATAAGAATTTTCCCGGCGGACCCATACTGAATTACGGAGCCCTTGTCACTTGGGCTCAAGATCGTATTTGAGGTTCGTCCGAAGGGGCGGAGTACTTTTTGTTTCCGGAAACAGTAAATAGCCACCGTCTATATTATCGTAACTATAGTGTCATTTTGCATAAACAATGCAAAATACGTGTAATTTTACTCAGATCCAGATTCGCTCAAGTAGACGTGACGATACTCCGCGTAATTCGATCGCGAAAACCGTTTTTCTGGGGGGGGGGGCAGCTGTACTATTCGCGTATCGATTATAGAACTACCGAACTGTCACGAAACTTTCAGAAGAACTTTTTATCTGTACGTTATGGAGTTCCGTCCAGTGTCTTGAATTTTTTTTTTTTATTATTTAATTAAACGTTCAAACCCTAACTATACAACAATAGTAACTAAACTATACATATCCCGGTCTCGGTGAAATCTCTTTATTTTAAACACGGTACCCGTTCCTATAATATGTATCGCGTATTAAATATAGTTGGTTATGGCGGCCGCGTTTATAATAAATAGTTCGACGCGAGGAGGACCAACGAACGTTTTTTTTTTTTTACGTTTTTCATTTACGCCCGACGAATTTACGGCCATAACTCTTTCTACGCCGCTCGTAGTTCGTAATATTCGTAATATTATTTTTAATGTATTCGTATTTTTCTTCTGCTGCTGCTGCTGCTGCCGCCGCTGCTGCTGCCGCCGCTGCTGTTGCCCGTTATTAATTGCGAACCGCGGCCCGAGGTCCCGGACGCGTATTTGTATTTTTCCGTTTTAGTTATGGATTGTTGCGTGCATACCTATACGCATGTCTCGCGATTATTTCGCTGGAAATGTACACCACCGGCTGTATATTCAAATAGCATCTACGGGTACGCGTACGTTTGAAATATTAACCGTGCGCGTTTTTTTCCGAGCACGATTTTTCATCCGTTCGTTCCGGTCGTTCGGAAAATATACGCGACGACGATCGCCCGTCCGAATAAACAAAATCGTACACCCGAGTTAACGATACTGTATACAGACATTATTCCGTTGCATCCGTTGTATTTCGTTTGGTTATAGCTTTGGTCACGGGAGAAAAGGGTTTAAGTCGATTTTTTTATTTTCTTTCTACAATTTTGTCTTATGCGAATTTTCCCCTTTATGTTCCTAATGGCGTACGCGCGTTACGCGAACGCTACGGCGCGTCACGCCGAATACGAATACGTCTAAATTCACCACGGTGCACGTTTCGTCTACCGAAAAGACGTGTTGTACGATTATACGATTACAAGCCGTATGATTATCATTTGGCGATTCTGTAGGGGTATGCGGCGAAAACTAAACGTCCTTCACCGTCAACGGTACGGTGTCATTCATATTGTAATTCGACCAGACTCGCGTTACTTCAATCCACCGTATCAAAAAATAATATTCCGATTTGCGAGTTTCGGTTCACTTTCGGTCCAGAGGGATCCGCTACAACGGCCAGAAAATACACAAAAGTAGCGGGAAAAAGATAATATTCGACAACAATGCACCGCGATAGTTGTGCCGTGGTGTTTGTTTTTTAAATTCCCCCTACCCTCCCACCCCATCGGGACGATATATTATTATAACGTGTTCAAAAAACTGCGTAAATGTGAAAGCTAACGATTCTCTGTACGATAACATTATTATAATTCATAAACGTTCAAATATTAAACGGGTTTGATTGTACACCGTATAATATTATACCGATTAAATTTCATTGAGTAAACAAAACGAAAGAAAAAAAAAGCCCCCCTCCCACACAAACTCCTTTTTCATTCTCACTACGCACCTATACGCGTTTGTTGTGCGGAAACCGTTATTTTTTTAGAACCAGATTTTTAGTTGTTCGTCGGCGTTTTTAGATTTTTATCTAAAAAAAAAAAAACAACCAGATGTATCTCTTATTTTGGGGTTATGGCGACGCGATCGTGTATTTTTTTAATTTTTTTTTTTTTTTTATAAATATATTATACGTATAATTATTACTTTGTTCCTCGAAGACCATTTGTTTCCATTCTGTATACATACACGCGAGTGATATCGCCTTGAATCAGCGACGATGCTGACGGTGTACTCGAAAAGAGAGAGAGAGAAAAAAAAAGAAGAGAAGCGAGTAATAAAAATAATACACGCCTCTTCTAAAAATATATACTCGGAAAGCGTTTTTCGTGTTTTTGCGGTCGACACACTGCTCTATGCGTACGTAATAAAACAGTATGAAAAAAAGGTATGTGCAGTGTACGAACGCGATGTGATTGTTTATGACGCTAAAATTTTAAATTGGCGCGAAACGCGTATAAAATAACGTGTACACACACACGACGGGTTTTTTATTTTTGAAAAAAAAAACAATACAAAACAAAACATTTCGTTCGTCTTCCCGCCACGCGAAAACCCACTAGACCGCGGGACCTGTGCCGTCACAATTATCGTCGCCGTCATTGTAAATCACGTTCGACCGCCGAACGGCCGTACGAGCGAACGGGCCCGCGCGATTCCCGTCGAACGCGCCGAAAAAATACCGCGGTCCTCGGCCCGCCGGCGACACGGCCGGTGCGTACGCGAATCGCTGTCCGGGCACGGGGGGGGAGGGGAGGGCGCGTCCGCTGTCGCTTCTCGGCGGCCCCGGGCCGAAACTCTTGCGCGCGGACGCGGACCGTGAACGCGGCTTCACCCCGTCACCGTTCTCGACGGCCGCGTTCCTCGGCTCTCCCCACGCGGAGATGACGGCGGCGACGCGGGGTCTCGCGGGCGTTGTCGACGGCGCGCTCGCCGAAAACCGTGACCGTTTTTGTCGGCGGCCGTTTCCGTCGTTCGCGCTGTCGCGGTGACGGGCGGGAGGGAAGGCGGAGGGGGCGGCGGCGACGGTGACGATTTCGCCGGTCGTCGCTGTTCGGCCCCCGGGCGGCACGGCCGCGGCACGCCTGTACACGCGGGACGCACCGCGGAACGTCACCGCGTTGTACCGGTCAGTTAATACCGGACGGCAATATTTACGTTAACGAGTCAGAATTTCGACATTTTTTTTTTCTTTTCGTTTCTTTTTTTTTTTCCACCCGCAGCGCTACGGTCGTCGCAAGACGTATTCGTTGTTTCCGCGGCGCCTTAAACGTCGTTTGCCGTTCAACAGAACCCGGCCCGGACTCCGCGACATTCCCTCGATTACCTCTCCTCGCCCGCCCGCCCGCGGCACTTATCGCGAAACCTAGCGCGCGCCACGTCTACAGGGATAACGGCGTCAGCGCATTACGGCAGACGGACGGACGGAATTGCCCGACGGGTCCCGAAACATGGCGCAACCGTCGTCTCCCACCCCCTCCCCCCCACGACGACACCGGGTGCCCCGTTTCGTCCACCGAAAACCGCGGCGCGTTCGCGAACGGGTCCGCGTGGTTTTTCGCAGTCGCCTTCGAGAAACGCGTCACCGCGCGCGCGCGCGTAGGTTGTCGCGATAGGCGCGGACGAACAGATCACTGTCCCCTCCCATCCTCCCCCCCAACCCGTATAATATTATAATACGTGCGACGGCGCTAAGGGTTTCCACCCTCCCCTAATTTTTCGTTTCCGTAAACATTATTTGAAACGTCTCACCGGTAATAATAATTTACGCCGGTAATTGGATTGTTATAACGACAGTGTGTATACGGTACGGTCGTAGAAAAAATTTAAAAAAAAAAAAAAATTATCGCTCATTTATTATGTAGAATATAATTACGCGCGTTCCGCGGCAAATGTAAGAAATATGTAAATTATTGTGATTGAATCGATAATTGCCGTTAATATTTCACGGTATACGTATACGTATATATGTATTTTTTTTTTTTTTTTACACTTTACGCCGTCGTCGGTCGTCGCGTTATGTTTTATAGATATTCCGAGAAAAACACGATTTAAACATTATTATTATTATTATTATTTTTTTTTTTTTTTTTACGAACACCGCGGTCGTCCTCGTTCCCGTCGCCGTATTTGATTTCACGTAACAACCGCGGGTTTCCATCATTTTTGAAGCGGCGAATTTTTTTTTTTTCGCCCGACGACAACAACAACAACGTATCCATAAAATCGCCAATGCATATTATACTTGGGTTGTTTTTTTTTCCCGCAAACGAAAACCGATATATTATTGTAATAAACACGCGATTCTTTTCCCTCCACCCCTCGTGTCCGCCTCGCCGTCAGTATTTTCGTTTGATTTCCGTAAATTTATCGTAACGCTTGCGTATACATTTTTCATTATTTATTATTAATATTATTTTTTTTTTTTTTACACGAGCAACGTCTCTATATTCCAATATAAGACGATGCCAAATCCGCGGATAAAATGGAAATACAAATTACGAATATGTCCTGAATGTCATTTATAAATAGCGAAAATAGTCCCACTATATAGGTGCGTATAATATGTACGCGGACCGATTTCTATATTTTGTTGCATCACAAAAAATTTTTTTTTTTTTGGAATACTGCAGAGATTCCCAAACTCGTTTATCCCGTTGACCAAGTGCCAACATGTTCCCCCAATAACAATGCATTTTTAAAAGTAAGTCAATTTTAAACGTGTTTTTGACATCCGACAACGTTTACCTACATCTAATTTTTTTTTTTCCGTCGACACGGAGCCTTTGCACATCATTTCGAACGATATAGGCTATTTTGAGAACCTGCGCTCTATATAAGAATTTTAAACTTCAGTGCATCATTATATTGCGTAACGGATAAACTTGATGTGGGTATTTTTTTTCTCTGTCTGTAAATAATTTTTCTACCAAAAAACTTGCCCCGAAGTATAGATCATGGCACGTTTACTGAAAGGTGATTTTCTCTGGTTGGTGCATTGGTGAGGTCATTTTTTTGGATTTTCCTCATATACCTAGTTTTCTAAATAAATGAGAAAAACTGGCACATTTTTATTAATATACGTTATCTTGGCAACAAGATAAAAAAAAATACGTCTAATAATACTACGTTGACATGTTTATCGTTAGCGATGATTTAAAGCTACCATATAAAGTACATATCCTCCCTTTCAACTTTCTTTCTAGAAGCAGTATCAACCTTTTTTTTTCTACGTATGTTACTGTGGTAGAAAGATTTTTGTTTTTTTTTTTTTTCATTATTTTTCAGGTATTTTAGTTCCGAACCAACCAAAAGAGTGACTTCGACTCGACAATGGATCCGTAGATCTTTGGTTTGAACGATATCACATTTCTTTCTCGCGTAATGACTTTTGTCCGGCACGAATTCACATTTCGAATTTTTTGCCCACCCAACGCCCTATACGAATAATAATATTGGACCTCGAGGTTTCGAGCCGTGTGTCCAATTAAAATGATGGACTGACCGAAGAGCTGAAATGATAAATATCTCCTATTTTTCTTCTTTTTCGGACTACAGTACTCTTTAATTAATTTCGCCCGCCATCGCATTATCACACCGACCACCTATATTTTTACCAGTTTCTTGCGATTTACTATATATATTATTACTATATAATATCTCTCTTGAACCTTCTTCTACACCATTTTAGCCATCTTTTTCTGCGGTCTTTTTCTTATATTCAATAAGTACCCAATTTATGGATACCCTTAAAGTGTTCCGTTTTTTTTTTCGAAGCATAATTCATTTTTCTTAATCACCGAATCCTTTGACCTCCGGAGTCCTTGTGACTCCTTGTTATAATTTTTTCGTCTATTTCCCGCGAATACATCAATTACCTACCTACTGGTCCACAGATTAGCCTCCAAATGTTGATCCTCGACTTCCAATCTACCGTGTTCGTCACCATTGTTCGGGTCTCACATACATCAAGTACAAAGAAATCGATGTCCATACAGCCGTGGGTGTGGCGACACATACATCGGCACATTGGTGTTCTAAAATACTATCCGTTACAAATATAGCAGATAAAAATACACGCGAAACGGTTAAACGAATATAACGCGCATTATAATTTTATTAATTACACCGGTCGTATAATTAATCGTCCGAACGTTGAAAAAACGTGTCGTAAAAATCGTATTTTTAAATACTATCTAAATCATTCGGAAAATATAATATGATATTATGTAAACGGTGCCAAAATATATTTATTTTAAAAGAAAAATAAGAAGGAGCCGAGACGAAATATTATAATAATTTCGTTTATTGCGCGTAGGTACCCAATAAAAATTGAAATTTTCTGCAGTATATTTTCGTCGTACTGTCTACATAGTGTCACTGATAATTTTAAACTATTTCTCGATGCGAGTTAGGTCGTCCCGTCTACCGCGTTAATTTTGTCATGCCATGGCTGTGAATAGAAAACGCTCGTGAAAAATGAATACAACTATAAACTTAAAACGAGGACCGTAGCTGCATACGCATGCAGTTGTTATAAAAACGTTTGAAAAAAAAAACAAAAAAAAAAACCCCCTTACATTTAATCCTATAATTCCACAAATGACTAATAGCTATTTGCCAGTTAGAAGTTTCAATACATTACAGACTGGAGTTTATAAATTACTTGTGAGTTGTAACGATGAATTTAATTAATCCGCGTAGTCATATCTTATAAAATATGGGGAAATTTCTCTCGGTAACATTTGTTTTCGAACAATTGTTCTGAATTCCCAACAGCTTTACAAAAAAAAAAAAAAACCCGACAACAATAAACGACCGGTACCTCGGTTTTATTTTCGTTTCGATTTTTGGATTACTTTGGTTTCACTGAAGAAAACAAATGCGAACACTAAAAACTTATAAAAAAAAAACGTGTAAGTTTTTCCCCAGCTATTAGGTAAACTGCACGCAAAATCAAACCTTGCAATGCACCAATTCGACAACATTTTTTTTTTTTGAAAAAATGTTACACTTGTGTAATACGGTGAATGATTTCTAGTAGGAAAGTCATTCACAGTTATAAAACAACAAACAATTCTGAGCGAAGGTCGGCCGTAAATATTTTTGAATTCCGTAACTTTTACGATTTTGGTCAAAATTTGGTCTTAAAACACTTATAAATAAAAAAAAGATTACATTAGTGTTCCTATATTATATACCTCCTGAACTTCGCACCTGAAACATTATTCTGACGACGGTGTGAAGTACGCTCGGCCATTTTTTTTTTTTTTTTTAATTTTTTTCCAAAGTTATTGATATAAATATTATTATTGGCCACGTTTTATTTAATCAGTACAATTTTTATGTTTTTGAACATCGTGATGTGCCTACGTGCTACGTATTCGTAAACGACGACAACGATACGGCTTCGACGACACATACGTAAATAATTTTCGTCTCGGACGTGTTTACCTAATAATACGAGTAGGTCGTCAAAGACAATATTTGAAAAGATAATAATTATTATATATTATGTACACACAAAACCGTCAGACGACAATTATGTCGCAGTAGTGTTACTACTTCGGTTAAACGATATTATTGTACACATACATACACACACACACACACACACATAGCTTTTGTATAAACGACTCGAGCGTATAAGTGACTGTGTCAACCGTTTTCGTGACGGCATAAATTTAGTTTATTTCCCCTCGTACAGTCAATAGTCGTATTTTGTAATCGCACCTATGTACAAATCTCTATAGTATTTACAATCGACGCTTTTGTTTCTCCTTTTTTTTTTTTTTTTTATCTACCGAATCCCCCGCTCCTCCCCATTAAACCCATTTTGTCGACAGTATACTACATGTATACTATTACATTAATTTTCCAAACCAAACAAAATTATCATTATCTATTATTGATATTTGAGATTCTAAACAAAGCCAGGAACTTATTAGTTTTACTACGGCGTGCTGCTGTAAGCGACGTTTAAGTTATTTGTTTATTTAAAAAGTCGAGTGCACACTGAACTCTATTTTGTGTAGGCGTTTTAAATTAGAATTTTGACGGACATGGTAAATATCACGGCATTTCAAAAACGTGTTTCAACAAATCTCGTACGTAAAAATTACGAGCGCGTGAAATCCGCCGGTTAAACCGATCCTCGCGCCGGACCCTTCGCCCACTATACAACACAATACTGTGTTGTTTCATAATACATTTTTATATTATTGGAATCGCAATCGAATCGCAGGGGGTGAGGGACCGCGGCCTGTTGACAATCCGCCATCGTTTCGCGCACACGATTCACCGCGGTCCGTTCTCCGGAATCGCTTTTCGCGAACAACGGTCGGGCGAACGGCGCGGCGGTCTCGTCTCTTCCGCGGCGCCGGCGTCCAGTGTTCCAGCGGATCCGACGCGATTCCCCCCGCCCCGGTACCCAAATGCGCCAACATCGCGATTATCCGGGCGTCGCGGCGCTCCCGTGCGCGGCCATAATATTGTCGCGCGCGCGTTAAAAATAAATGCCGACGGCCGTGCCGAATCGCGGGAGTTTCGTTGTGCCGCGCGGCTCGGTTGGGCACACCGCCGCCGAGAAGAAAGAATAACAACAACGGCGACGGCAATAAAAATAATTCGTCGCGCGCCTTCCGCGCGGCCGCGGCGTTGTTGTAGGAAAACATCATTATCGTCCGCCTTTTCGCGCGCGCCCGCGACCCGTTGTCGCCGTGTACCGGTTCACGCGCGAATACCGAACGTTACGATACGCTCGACCGTGTGCGTTTTTATCACTCTCTCTCTCGCTCTCTCTCTCTCTCACTTGAGATAATATCACGCCGCCGCCGCCGTAACACCCCGAGGAGGAGAATCCGACGGGGAGGGCGAACGGGAAACCCCCGTAACGATATAACACCGCCGTGTACAATAACCTAACGTTATATGTACGACCGACTCGAACCGATTTTCTACAGGCATTGTCTGCACCGCCTCTCGCCGTACCCGTCCGCCGCGTATTTACGAGGATAATACGCGCGTACGGGGGAGGTTTTTTTTTTTTTTTTATGGTAGCCGACGCTATACCGCAGCGGCGGTAACCCGCGCCGCTACCAACACGCGATGAATAACGCGCCGCGAGCAGCACCCCGCGCCGTTTAATATCGCAATTCGTAATGGTGACCGGGCCGGCACACAGGTACGCGGGCGCGGTATCCGCGGCGTTCCCGAACCCCGCGCGACCGTTATTGACGGGAGTCGGGGCCGGCCGCTATTACGCCGCGGGTACCCGTCGCCGCTGACCGGCCGGATTTATTTCGGTGTGTTTTTCTCTCTCTCTCTCTCTCTCTATCTATCTCTCGCTCTCCCCGGACGAAGACAAATTTATTTCTGTATACGACCCGCGTCGGACACCCGCCACCTGCGGCAGCCGCGTCGTCCGCCCGGAATCCGAATGTTTCCCCGCGCCGTTGAAAAGCCGCTAACAATCGTGACAACCGTGTGTTATACAAAGAGCGCATTGTCGTACGCACACGCGTATAGGTGCCGCCGTAGACCGAAAGCACGGCAAATCGGGGCCCGCAACAAAACGACGGGAAATTAAGTACGCGTGTACGTAATATTCGCGCCACGCCGTCGTTTAAATATCGCGGGGTGCGCCACGCCGTTTCGGGAGCGATTAAAAAATAGGTAGAATGCATATTGTGTATCATGCGTATAAAATAATAATAATTCGATTTATGTCTGTGTATGCGCAACGTCGTAAAACGTCGTTTTATAAGTCGTAATAGCAACGCGCCGGCCAGATTGACGCTACAAGATAGTCCGCATAAAGTTTTTGATCGGAGTGAGATTTCCGGTAGAAAAACCGTGCACAGACACCGAAAAACGCGCGTCGTGTAATAAAACTATAACGAATTCCTAGCTTCGCTCAAAATCTAAAAAAAAAAAACAAAAAAAAATATTTGGTAGATTCCGGTCAACTTTCACGCGGTGCTGTCTCCCGAGTAATAACACAACAGACTGGATCAGGTAACTGCATTCAAATTTTTTTTTTTTACCCTTAAACCCAAAAATGGGAATCAGTCTATGCCAAATCCGCGGTGTTCTATAGGGTTGTCGACTAAACGGGCTCTTCGAGTAATTTCCGAACGGATTTTTCCACACGGAAAAAATAGTATAAATGTATTGTTTTTTTGTCGCCACAGAGACAATATTTTTCATGTAAATCAATAACGATTGTACAATTTTTTTTTTTCCTCAATTGATTGATTCGTCAAAGAACAAACCGCTTTTGTAGTTGTGTGTGCGCTAAGTAGTCATTGTGAATAATATTGTTTTGATTGTACACTTACGCGCGAACGAGAATCAAGTTTCACTATATCTGTGTACGGCCGAAAAGGAAGTTGCACAAGAAGCAATGAAAGCGTGTGGGCAATGCGATTTTAAATTATACTAATTAACTCCGCGCGGAGATTCACGCGACACGCGCGCAGTAAAAGAACGGCCAGAATATTAATGATAAATTGTTGCCAATACGACAAACGACACACGGACAATACAAAACGCGGTTATTTAACTTTTCCGCCGGAGCTCACGCGCGTGGAGACGAATATTATCACGCGCTCAATCCGTAGCCGGATTTAATGAAATAAGTGGGTTGACCCGTTCGGCGGGACTTAAATTGTTGATTATTAAAATGGAAATAACCACGGTCGTAGGAAACCAATACAATTGAACATAATGATTATAATAAATAATTATACAGAGTATAATATATATGTACACATATAATCAGGGACGGAGGCGGGAAAAAATCTCGAGGAGGGGATATCGCATTTGAGATTTGTATAGCTAAAAATCAATTTGTTATTTAAAATTGAAATAACCTAACTATAAGTTAATTGGTGTTTCGGAGGGGTTTGAACTTCCAACTCCACCCCTTCCCCTGAGTTTACTGTTGTACATAATAACACCCAAGTGTGTATAAAAATCGATTAAATTAAATTTATCTATAATAGGTTTATATTAATCGCGAACGTATCCAGTAATTTGTTCTCGATCGACCTTGGCAGAGGTGAAAACCACTCGAAATGTACCAACCTAAATTTATATTCGCTTCGAACATTAACAAAACTGAGGCAAATATAGAGGCTCAGTACTTTAATTGAAAAAAAAAAAAAAAAACATAAATAAAAATAACACCAATCGCACCTTGGGCAGGCTTTTGTTGAAGGCGGAAGTTTAGAAAGACATAGTTATTTAGTTTGCAAACCGAAAGCATCGTAAAAAAAAAAAAAAAACGATTCTGAGCTAAGTTTGGTAAGCTAGTGTAATATTATAGTATTTAATGCCAAGATCGTACATTGGTTGGGATAAAATCGAATTGCACTTGGGTTAAAAAAGGTAATAGTCGAAATGTACTTAGGTCAAAAAAGGTGTTAAAACAAAAATATTCGAAAAATAAACTTAATTTAAAACTTGATTAATTTTCTTTTTCGAGTTCGAATTTAAATGTATAACGTGTATAACTAAAAATCGATTTTTTTTTTTTTAACTAACTGGTCAAATTATTATTGTTCAATCAAATTATTTTTCGTAGAAATCTAAAACGTAAACGGGAAAAATTGCTCCGTAATAATATAATATTCGGTTCGAGTATCTATATTTTAAATTAATTTTAAGTCTACGACTTTTATGCATCAGATCTCCGACGAGGCTGTAACTGAAAAGCAAAATAAGTGTCTGAAAGTTTTTAAGTTAATATTTTTTTCCCGGACTATCACCTTTTTGGCCGTTACTTGTGTTTGACCCTAGTGTAATTCGACCGTTTTTATTCTGGTAATAGATGAAATTCGACTGTTCCAACAGCAATTATTGGGAATCTAAAACTTGTTTTCAATAATTAAAATACCACCGAGCCAGGCATCTTGCAAACTTGTAAGGCATACACGTTGTGGATAATTTGGATTATTAATACACGCACAGAATCTAAAAATACTGGAATAAGACCTCGTACACCTCGTACCCACTCATAAAAAGACTTGCATTAATCCGTTCAATGTATTATCCGATAGGGAAAATAATTATGCCGGTGATTGCATTTTTATCGCGGTCTGTTGTAGCTGTAATAAGTACATAGAAAACTAAAATAAAAACGTTAGTTAACGCGTATGTGCGTTAACTCAGGTATCAAAAGCGCGTTATTGAAAAATATTTACAATAAGTAATTAGCAACTAATTATACAGACCCGTTCATTATATTATAATTTTTAATTAAAAACGTATAGGTAATTCGTAAATTAATAATTTATTATCTGTTCGAAAGAAAACGCGCACGTGCATAATATTGGTCGTTTCACCAAGACGTCACCAAAACATTTCGCGAATGTTCACTTAAACACAATTGCGAGTATACGCCATGATAAAACGATTCTGATCGGAGCTCGGTAAACTGGTAAGACGGTTGTATGTGTTTTTCCTATGTGGCCAAGGCAATACAAAAATCAACAAAAATAAAATATCTTTGTATCTTTATTTATGCTAAGCTTATTAGATTAAACAAATAAAAAAGCTGTCCTAGGATAATGGAGACGGGTCCGGAGCAGCCACTGTTGTAGATAGGAAGTTGGGAAGGTAGGAGACAAAAGGGAATTCAATGTATATCTGTGAGTAACGATAAACCATCGCTAACGAAAAAGTGATTCAATTGAGTTCAAAAGAGTTCAATTGATAGTGATGCTTTGTCAACAATATGCATGTCATATTATGGTAAAATAATTAAATATAGGCATTATATATGTTCTTTAATAATATTTATTTAATATTAATCTGATTTTCCCGTGTATTTACCCGGTAATTTACATTTGTTGGGAAAACTCTTTGAAAAATTGATAAATGACCACCCTAAAGTACCAACCCAGTCAAGTTTCCTTTCAGAAAAAATACTATAATTGTAAATTGGAGCAAAATTGCTAATAGAAAAGTTGTTTATGGGGGAAAAAAAGGCCGAAATATTTTTCAACTAATACCTATATATACTTTATTAAATTTTCCCATTTTTCCTCTGTTTATTTTTTATTTTTTACATTTGTTGAGAAAACTCCTGGGAAAATCGAAAAATAACCCGTCTAAAATATCTCTTCAGTCAGATTTATTTTTTAGAAAAGGGTCTACATCGTATACATCAGATTGGAGTTTTCTCGTATAAAAAGTGTTTACATAATAAAAAAAAAAAATAAAACCAATACATTCATCGCTCCATTCAGAATCTAAAACATAGTTGAGTTGCTACAATAATACAAGTTTTATCTAAATTTTTCATAAACTAAATATTCGAGATCATGTTTTAAAATAGAGATGGGTACAACACAAGCATACTTAACCGAAGAGTTGGCGAGTATTATAAAAAATAATATTTTTGCACGTCAGTGGAGAAATAAACATTTAACATCATCTTTATACGTCCATTTTTTTTTTTTTTTTTTTATTATTATTTAACTTATTATATTTATATTTATTTCCGATTAATCTAAACGGATTTTTCAAAATTTAAATACTCATTAAAAAAAAAAATCAAAACAGTACAATATGATAAACATATAATTTAATATCCGTTTTAAATCGTCTATGAGAATCACGGCGAAATTCACGTCAACCGAATCAACCAATGTGGCTATAAAATTAAAAAAAATAATAATAATAAAAGAAGCAATAACTATAACAAAAACGCAGAAAATTGCTTTCTTTAAAACACGGTGCCAAGTAATTACATTGTATATTTCTATTATTTGGCTAATTTTCTAAATTTTCGGAATCAAAAATAGACTTCCGGTCGCTTAAATCGAGCGAACGCATCGCTGTGTCGACATCGCCGTATTATTTCATACAACCAACGACCGTGCAGTCGTGTCGTCGCGAAAACGTCGCTTTTTTTTACTCGATTTTTGATTGCGAGTGGGGCGGTTAATTAATACATAATCATAAATTTCGGGTCTAAATGTTCTTGGCTTCCGAATGTAAACCCGTCCGGTAAATTAAAACATTTTTCTTTTCTTTTTCCGGTACGCAATATTCATTTGCATGTTTGCGTTTTTAAACGCGACAAAAATGAAACAATTTCAGATATATCATTTCTTTGGAAAAACTATCGGGAAAAATGTATTTAAGTATGTAAGGTTTTTATATTTTTTTTAACCCCGACAAAATGTCTTTCCCAAGATATACAAAAAAAAAAAAAAAAACAACTATGTAGACGGATATATATATATATTGACGTAGGTATGAAGTTTGGTAGCCATAGGTACTATAAGAGAGCGTATATTATAAGAGTGCAAATAATTGTATTCGATTAACCCACGAAACATCGATTTATGCCATGAATGATAATGTTGTTACGTATAGTGATATAATGACATAGAAACCAAGGTATGCGTGATAAAGACTATATTATATTATCGTTGCTAAATAACTAAGTATGATGGTGTTAAGACGTATTTTGATTGTAAATTGCGCGTTTGTTCATACATGTATATCAATGTAAACACAGATATTTCATGGAAAGAAAACTCAGCTGGCAGTGATGTTTGTCGCTGAATTTCCGTGTTAATGTAAACGACAAAATCACAGTGACAATGACGCTTGCGTGTCGAAAAAATTGTCACCGTACCTACAGTTATATAGCCACGATAGTAGTATAGATTTTTAGGTTCTGCGGCACAGCAAAACACCGCATAAACAAGCATGTATTTGACCTTTTTATTTTTTTTTAACGGTACAGAAAAACGCCGCATAGAAATTTGTAAATTTGGCCTCTTTTTTGGTTTTCGATTTTTACATAATATTTAACTATTAACCAAATCTTCGGTTTTAAAGAATCAAAAACCAAAAGAGGCCAAATTCGAGCTTATTCGTGAGACGTTCCGCTGTACCGTGGAACTTACACTACTCGCGATAGAGACGTTTCGTTTTTCGTATTATCACGTCATGTATTTATCACATACTATAATTCTTGTCGTAAACAAATATTGCATGGATCAATCGATACAATTTGTTCCCTCGGCTTTCTATTTAGATTCTAGCTCATAAAGTGTCGGATGTCTATAGTTGTTTTATATATCTATGGTTTTCTGAAACGAAAAGCAAGCGCATCCTTAGCATAGTAAAGACCAATTATTATTATTTATATGAATTCGGTCGTCACGGTAGTAACTATTTACGCATCAGTTTATGACAGGGCTGCCTAATAAGTATAATAAACTAAGTATAATAACCTGCAGTTGTTAATTCGACGAGGGCTGTTCGTATAGCTCCTAAATACAATAAAAACCCGAATGTAAATATTAGTTTCCGTCGAAAAAGGTTCTTAAAACCAATACCTACGTACGTTTAACATGTGTGTTCCACGTGCGCTGGACACCTTTTTTTCTTCAAAGAGAAACATTATTATTATTCTCAATTTTCTAATCGATTGCTCGTTTTTACTTTAAGTTTGTTGAACGTTTTGACTCACGCTGGTTTTATTTGCTAGGACCCCGGTACGAGGGGTACCTGCAGTTATTGGGTCACGTCCACAACCATTTTACAAAGTCTTGCTCTACATTTTTCTTTAACGATATTCTAAATTACGTTTCTATATTCGGTTATTCTCTCTATTCGTTTTATTTTCGCCGTATACTACTCCAGCCGCACCAGTGCTTCTAAAATATTCTTCGCGGTATCATTTATATGGAGCATGTTTCACATCCATGCTCATGTTTCTATACGCTCCGAACGTATTCTATAATATTGAGATGTATATCCATATAATCCTTTTTGAAGTGAACAGTTTCACAGTAAAAGTTTGTAATGTTGTTATAGATCGATTAAATCATGTCCGACGTCGTATACCGGTAAATCGAGTCATTCGGTCGTTTTCGGATTTACACGTCAATTCCGTAATCATTGTTCGAATAAAACGAGAGTGTTTAGGCGCGTACTACTCGTCTCAAACCGTACCGGAGACAGGAGAAGATTAAAATAATAATGTTTATTAAAACAACTGACATCGTTCGAAAGATTATTCTTGAGGCGGAAGAAACAAACCCTATTAAAATGGAAAAGTAAAAAAACGATTCTAAAAACTTATCGTTGTAAGTACTCTGATAATTACAAAAAAAAAATAAAAATAAAAGTACTCAACATGTTTTAATGCGAGCTGAAATAGTATAGAAAATAATATTGTAATCCTTGTGAGTATTTTACAATAATGCCGAATCAGCAGGGACAACTACGTAAAGTATATAGCTGAGTACTTTGAGAGTTTACTAGGTTCTCATCTCGATGGGGAATAATAATTATGATTTTCCTCCACTATATCAAATTATTAAATGACATAATGAAAAAAAAAAAAAAATGATACAGCAGCTAATGGGTGTGCCACTATTATGAGGAAAGTTGTTAATGAGGATATGGAGTAATTTAATTTATATATGTATGCAAATAAAAAAATTGCTAACGAAAAACGATTCTGACCAGAGTATAAATTATTATATTCGTAATGTTTCCCTTGTTGCTAATTTTGAAATCAACAAAAATGACCTACCCAACGCACAAGATTAAAAATGATACAAAAAAGTTCCTATGAAGTTTATTTCGGTTGAAGCGATGTTTCTGAAAATATTTTGTATAGACACAAAACGAAGAAATCCAATAGATATTTTATGGTTCGTTCAGAATCTTAAAAACATAACTGTTTATAGTATAGCAATTTATTTGATTACAAATTGTACTAACATCCGCGAAATTTAACATTAAAATGGAATTTTGTTTTATGCCGTTCAAATCGATATCGTTCAACACGTAGTCGTTTTGAAGTTGAACGTATACCGAGTTTCAAATGGCTGCGAACGGTTTGTTTAAAATCTGTTTGTATGTTTTTAACGGGTAAGCTCAAACGGTACCCTTAACCGATTTTAAAACTTCTGACACAAATAAAACACTACGTTATCGGCGAGTAACGCGGACTGTATTTAATATTCAAAACAATTAGAGGTCCCTACGCAAATTTCAATGGTTACGTATTTCGGTATTTTTGGTGCAAATATTTTTTTAATTATTTATTTGTTTATTTTATTCGCGGGTTACCTTGGTTACGCGGATGGCGGTTAATCGGTTTTCACGGACAAGGAGACTAATATTATTTAATTTCTACTATTGTTTACACCGTTTTCTCTAGCAACAGGGGAAGCAGTGCCGGGGCAGCTGGTCATTGATTATTGTTATTAGGCGATCGGTGTTGAAATGTGTTTGCACACGTTCGGTTGTACCAGCGCAAATCGGATTTTCGGTTGGGCATTTTCGCGGCCGAACCCGGAGCCGCCGCGGGTCCCGTCCCGCGACCGCGCCGACGAGTTAAATGAGTCGTTATGGAGCTGTCAGCCGATTCGAGGCGGCGGCCGCCGCTACCGCACCGCCCCGCCGCGCCGGTACCGCGCGGACCACTACCGCCTATGCCGTGCGGCGGTGGCGGCGGGGCGAGCGGCGGAGGCCGACGGTCGTCCCGTTTCGGAGGAGGAGGAGTGGCCGCGACGGCGGCGCTCGTGTTGCCGGGATGTTTCGGCGGCCGCCGCACTCGGATCTCGGCTGATGATCGTCGCGGTTTACATGTTATTATTATTATTATTATTATTATTGCTGCGGCCGTCGTCGTCGTGTGCGCGCATGTGTGGCGTCCGGAGTGTACGCGTGTCCGTCGCCGAGTGCGTGTGTGCTGTTTCCGTTTGTTTTTTTTACACTCTCTCTCTGTCACTCCGTCGTTTTTCCCGCGCCGGCGTGCCGTCGACGAATTTTCGGTATTTTTTAATTTTCTCGAAAACCACCCGCCCGCGTTGACAGTACCGCGCGTCGTGCGAAATCCCCGAGATTTTACGGTTTTCCGCGGTGTCCGGTCGCAACATCGATATCCGATACCTCTGGGTCCGCGTTCCATTCGCGCCGTGTAATTTTTCGAGTTTTTCCGTGTGTAAACCGAGTGCGATTTTTCCGGTTTTTTTTTTTTTTCTACGCGCCACCGACGAGCGTCGCCGTCGCCGATTTTTCGGATTTCTACTACACGGCGGACAAGACCATTTTCGCACTGTCGATATTTTTTACTGCGAAAACGGCGGGAACCTATACTAGTACCGCTCTCGTTTTTACGGAATAAATCGGTGAGTACGCCGGACAATAATTATTATCATTAGCAACTGTGTATCGTTACGATATTCGCGGTAATAACACAGTGTCTACGTATGCCGGATACATAGTATTAACGAATAATGTTGGACGGGACTGTTTTCCGGGAAAAATGAAACGGGTACCGGTTTAGCATAAAAGTAAAAAAAAAAAAATAATGAAAAATAGTACCTCCGTCGCATTCGGCTTGATAATTTCCCTCCAGACGTTTCTTCGGTCTAAAGTCACGCGCGTCTGTATAATATTTTCCGCCGAATAATAAAATAAAATGTGATAAAATTCGGTAAACCGTAAATATTCTTGACCGGAATACGAAATCGTTATTAGGATGGGCGCGAAATGAAGGGAAAACGATCAACAGCGGAGGACAACGGTCCAGATTTAGTATTTTTGTTTGGGTTTCTATTTTATTTTTTAGGAAAATGACTATACGGCCAAACAATTATTATAGTCCCGCGCACGTGCAGCCGGTATAAATAATATTGTATTTTATTATTCGACGTGGTTTACATTATCAATTCGTGTACAAATCGAAATCCGAACGCCGCAAGAATGGCAGGAATCGATAATGGAGCTCAATAACATTTCCGTTTCAAACGGAAAATATTATTAGGTGGAGCGTATTTATTTTTATTTTCCGACCGTTTCTCTTTGAAAACGCGATTTCAGTACAGTAAATGAACAGAGAAATCCATTTTATCTACAACCTACTGTTGATAACGTAAACAATTTTTGATTTCGAATTTTTCGCTATTATTTTTTTTTTAATTTTTTCGGTCGTGATCAAATGGTATTTTCCGCAATTTTTCCATCGACAAATTCACGCCGCTCTCCGGACGAATATAACACGAAGTACATCGCAGGTCAAATATTTTGTAATGTTTTCCTTTTTTTATTTTTCGGTCTAAACGGCACACGAGTATGTATGCATATTTTGTAGCACGTGCGTCATAAGCACTGAAAATTAAAATGTACACGGAAAAAATGGCCCAAGTCATATGATATATAAATAGTTATTATTACAACACGACTGTCTATAGGCCATTCAGTACGTCTGCATTTAAGTTGCATTTAATTCAAAGTCGAATTCGGTCGTACAACCCGGGAAACTGTATGCGGAAATCACTCGAGCCCTTCTGTTTCCTCGGGAAAGCATAATAAACGATTACGATAATATTGTCGACGGTGATAACAACGGGGGCGGATACAATAATATGGTGTACAGTGTACACAGTCGACTACGGGACACGCGAGATCCGTATCGACCGAGAATCTAAGTGGGTGTTTGCAGTCTCGCGGTGTAATATATTCATTTACAATAGTATTTTAGCGATTCTAATCGATAATTATTCCATCGAAAAACGACCGGTAGGTGCCGGTTAGAATCGAATAGATATTTACATTATACGCGAGACGCGTACGAAACGAACGATTTTTTTTTGTTTTTCTACGTCACGTAAATTCGGATTTTAAAATTATCATTTTCCTCTGTGAAAACGCGGAAACCATCGGATTCTAGGATCTAGTTTATGTGACGAACACAAACCACCGCCGGTCATATTTATATTGGATCGTCGTAAATACGATATCGGCGACCGCGTTTCGCGCCGCTCGCGAGACGATTTTTTCACGATACGTTTTTAAATGTTGCGTTCGATGCGCGTCAAATCCGAGCGCGCCGTTTTTCGAAAATCCGTACAAATCGGGTCCCGCTATTGCGGCATTATTTAATCCGATTACGATATTGTGTGGAGTAAGTCAGGCATAATTCATGTACCGGCAGATAAAAAACAAAAACCGTTTGTCGGTCCATGTCCATCGATATATTATAACCGCGCCGATAATTCCGCTGCTGTTTTTGCCGCCACAAACACGGCGGCGTGACACAGTGTGGGCCGATTTCGCGTCTCTCGTTTACCTCTGCGCATTTATTATATCCCCTCGGTATAGGATGTGGACGACTTTAATCCGCCGATCGGTAAATGATAAATGGCCAATAACATGCGCCGGATATCAATACGTCTTGTACAACGTACGTTTATTGCGTATTTTACATCGTGTAAGCGTACCCACCCCCGTGATACGGGTACGATATAGCGGTATCGCAACATACGAGTCGTATTGCATTTGTATACAATTATTGCCCCTGCGCGCAGATACTTATAAACGGATATATTAAATTTATCGATTAACGGACGTGATATATTGTGCGTTAAATTGTCTGACATACGTACAGGACTTTTTCAAGAAAATATAACACCGTACTGCTATATCGTAACGACATTATTGTGACGATAATCGCCGATCCGGGTTGGGAAATATGCATCGAGGCTCCCCGCGCGGTCGTATAATGACCGCAATAAGCTTTCGTTTTTTTTTAATTTTTTTTTTTCGCCTTCCAATCGTAGGTAAATCTATAGCGCGGGTCTCTGTGCGGGGGCACGGCTCGCACCGCCCTCTACTCTGGTGGTGAACGTCTCGGGCGTTTATGTATCGGCCGACGGTTATAAAAATATGATATTTACTCGCGCTACGCAAATAGTGTTCGGATTTTGTAGCGCCGAAATACGTGCGCCTATAACACGACCTGAGAGATCTCGAACCTATAACCTGTGAATGCGCCGTGAAATCACGGGAAAAACGGCATAGACGTAAACTTGTTATTGTTTATTTTCTAAATTTTCAATTTTTTTTTTTTTTTTAATATTATAAAAAAATACGATACCGACAAGAAGTCATATTATCGATGTGTTGTACGACTGTTTGACGGTTTGATCATACGCCGGGCTACTCAAAAACGTATATTATAATGTAAACCGAAAACGTCGGTATATTCTTCTTACGGGTTCACGCGAATGACCGATTTCCGTCCGCTGTTCGCGGATAATACGAAATGTGAATCGCGCGTTATGTTAAGCGGAACAAAAAAACCAAAATAATAATTACGGTACACAATTACGGAGATTCGGCGCAGCCACTGGCGCGAGCGTTAAAACGAAATGTAAAACGCGCCGCGCCGTTTTCGTCCGCGGTGTCCCGGCAATAATATTAGCGAACGCTCCGAAATCCCGAGTCCCGCGATCCTAAAATCGCATTGTACCGCGGGTGTGCGATGACAATAATACGATCCGCGCCCGCTCCTGCAGCGCGGCTGTAATGTAGTCGGGGCGTTTCATCAATCATCGTAAATCTATATATCGGATGTACGGGAAAAAAAAAAAAAAAAAAAAAACCTCTTACTCCGATGATTTTATAACGCCGCCGCCGTCGGTGAGACTGCGCCGAAATCAATTAATTACAGTGTGCTTAGGTACGCCTGTCTCTGAAATAGCATTTACGTGGAGGAACAAAAAGAAAATACCAATACGACGGGCGTTTTGTGTTCGGTTGCGCGAACCACCGTATCGCGCGCGACTTTTGTTTATTTTTTTTCCGACCCGCGTTGTTTTCAAACGTTTCTGCTCGGCCGAAACAACAGCCGCGCAAAACTCGATACGATAAACGCGGAAACCGACCGGATATTTTAACGATTTCGTCACGTCCGGAGAGCGTCTATATTGGCGAACGTGTGAGTGTTTTGCGAACATTTCGGATGTCTGCCGATTATTCTTCAGCCGAATAAAAATAGCCGACGAACAACAGTCCATTGAGTGGCAGGCGGTAAACTCGAAAACAGTTTTTCGGCTGTATAATAAAAACGTTCCGATTCGTTCACGCAACATACCGTAAAGGACGCTCTCACTTGAAATGTTTTTCGAAATTCTCAACGGTTCGTCCCCCGGATCCTGTTATTTCGTATAGGCATTGGTTTTTCGTCGCTCGGAAAACACTCGTGTGAGGAGACACTCCGGATCCAAGTCTGTTACCGTTCAAATTGACCGGCGGTGTTTTAAAGAAAATCAACCTAATTTATGCGATGCCACGATTTATTCCGAAGTGCGTATGCTTTTACGCGTCTGTTACGATTGAATTTTTCGGCGAGTCTCGGCGGAAATCCGATTAAACTTTTTGTTGCATTATCCCGATGCAGTCAATTTCGCGGCTTTGGCCCCGTCCGACACGTTTTTGACCTTTGGAAAAATATCGCGAAATATATTGTAAAAGATAAACTCCGTGTCGCGTGCCTGTACAATAATGTACGGACAGCAGTATTATGTGTACGCGAGAGTCCTGGGCCACGGCATAGGGTAATACATTTTTTCTAAAGACGTTTTCGACACGGTCACTAGGTACCTACGAGTTACTCGGCTTCAGAAAAAAAAAAAATCAACAACAACAACAAATAACACAAATTAACAGCATAATTAACGGGCCGGATACGGTTCGGTATAGTAACATAATAGTTTCAAATTAACACGTAGAACCATTAATGTCGTCCGACAACGATTCGGTCCGGGTGTACAGGTATACCGGTCGCGGTCGCGTCGTCGTCGAGGAGACGTAATAATTATTACAATTTTTTTTTTTTGTAAATATTATCCGAAACACGAGGCTACGCATTGTCTCGACCTACAGCCGATAACGGACGACGCGGTGAAATAAAAAAAAAACACGTTTTTACCGTGAACGTCGTATTATACGAAATCGGGATTTTTTTTTCCCAAAATGTAGTCACAGGCGCGCGTTAGTTTTTTTTTTTTTTAAATAGCGGTAACTTTTTCGTTCCGACAAACGTTTGGAAAAACAGCAATACCTCACAGCCTTCAGCCTTTTTGCGTTTTCTCCGTCCTCGTTTGAAACGTAAAACGCCCACCACAAACTTATACCGAACCGAAACGCGTTTAACTATACGTAAAACAACCGAAAGAACCTTTGAAATTGGTTTTAAAGAGAACCTATTCATAATCTGCAGGGGCGTCATTCGAGAGATTCAGACTATAGTCGGATAGCCCTATTTTTATTTTTATTTTTTTTTTTGTTAATATGTTCTTATAAGTATTTTATGCATAAAATATGGTGCGCCGTTGTCGATAAAATGCACTAGAAAGAAACACGAATCAGAAAAATTTCTCTGTGTAGCATTTGACAATCCAAACGTAAAGTGGGAATGATGAGCTATATGGAGCCAATCGAAAATTCGTTTCCTTTTCCGTGCATCCCTGTTGAAAACCTGAAATGACGCCCCTATCCTAATGCGAAATGTATAGACGACGACAATCCTGTTTTACGACGGTTCCCGTACCGAATTTTTTTTCAATAAATAATATCCGCAGGAAAAACGACAACGCGATTGGCGCGAACGCGTTTTTTCCGTCGGTTTTTGTCGTTCAAAAGACCGCAGAGACACGGCTACGGTTTCGAATAAAACGTATTGAAATATTATCTTTCCGAAGCGATTGATTATTTTCTTTTGGCCGCCGGCGATGACATAATAATATTAATAACAATAACAACGATATTCGTACGTTCGTTTCGAAATATTAATTTTTATTTTTTTCGCGATTATTTTTCACATATTTTCCATTATAAATTCGATCGGTTTGTTTACTTATTACGAACAATTTTTTTTTTTTCTAAAAAATTTTTATTCGCCGGCGGTCACGTCCGAAAATGTCGTACACGTCATTATTATTATTATTATTATTGCAAAAATGTTCGGTGTACGTATATCCGTTCGATTTTCGCCCGTTAAGCAAAAATATTATTATTTTCGTTGTTGTTGTTGTAGTAGATTTTCATCGATATTCTCCGAACTCGTCGCGTGCGCGCCCGTTTAGATCATCGGAAATCGAAATATTATATATTTTATTAGTGTCGTCTTTTATTAAACGGGTAATCATTATTATTGTTGTTTTTTTTTTTTTTTTTTTTAATAATACGGTCTACCGTATACTTAAAAAAAAAAAAAAAAACTACTGCACTTAAAAGCCGTCCACTCGTCGTTTTTCTGCCCGCCGAAAACGACGACACGCGAAACTCTATACGCTCGTTTAAAACAGTATGCAAAGCGATCGGGGAATCGTTATTATTATTATTATTATTTTCATTATTATTATTTTTTTCTCCGCCGAATGTATATTGAATTTCCTCGTTCGTTTACGTTCGGCCGAACGGCGGTGTTCCCCCCCCCCCCCCCCCCGTTATAATATAACACGTTACGTGACAATACGATTTTAGCTCGTGCGCCGATTTTCCGCGGGGGAAAAAAGAAAAAAAAAAAAGAAAGAACCGTTTACACGCATATTTTTTGCGACGCGTTCAAACGCGGATTCGGTTTTCAAACCCCCCACCATCACCCGATTTGTTTCTCCGAACCCTTTAATCAAATCCGCATACGATAACGACAGTACACAAAACGGGGTTAGTTAGGAACACCGCGTTTGGAAAATGTGTGCAATTATTATTATTTTTTTTTTTTGTTTATTTTTTTTCCGTTTCTGTACATTACAATCCTGTCGTCCTTTGTTTCGTTTCTTCGGACGGAAAGACGGTTTTCGGGGGCAGGGCGGTGTAAGTGTATATACCCGAAGTCATTTCAAAGACCGCACCGTAAAACAGGGTTAAGGGACTTCAACGTTTTTTGTATATTATTCCGTACAAAAAGTGTTATTGTATCGACATACAATCGCACATGTTATATGTTACGTTTTCAAGTATAATGCGCTTCTCGGTGTGTATGTGTATATAATCCGATTAATGTGTAATATATTATTGTAATACTTACAGACTTAAGGCATATCACCACCGCGTTTAGTTGACGGTTGAAATTTTTTTTTTTTTTTTTTTTTCGTACGTTACCATTATATTCTTTTCGTGATATATTGTCGTTTCTTCGTGCGCACTGGTTCCGTATATAAAACGTCATGAAAATAATTATTCTTTTTAAACTCTCTCGTCAAAGAGGGTAGGTATTAATCGTCGCGTTAATTGCGGCCGCACATAGATTCCCACGCAGTAATTCTATGAACCGTATCGTTTGTATATGATAAAAAAATGAAAAAAAAATTAAATATCCACGTTGTCCGACCGAACACCGGCGATCATTGTAAACGAAAATAAATAGCATTGCCATCCAGTTGACGGTATATAGTTGAGGTTCCTTTTTATTTTTTTTTTTTTTTTTTTTTTTTTTTTTTTAATTTTAGCTTTACCGGTCGGCAGTTATTTTTGTCGTAGACTTGTTTCAACTCGGCCGTGTATATTACATAGTTTGGTTTTCGTTCGGTATACCGAACCCGACACGCGTAAACTAAAACTTGAAGTTTATTACAACAGACGGTCGAGTACGTATATAGTATTATGTTTCTCCGCGAACTCGGTAAGCATTTCACCCGAATAAATACGAGGTTTTAATTAGTTCATTTCACTCGATTTCGCACACTTGAAACACGCGGAATAGCCTAAATCGATTTTTCGGGTTTTCATCATCGCGTGAATTAATATTATTTCGTTTATTTTTGTCGGCATCGCGTTTTATAGTACACACTTTCAATAAGGACGAATAAGAACATTATCATCTGAGAACGCCCATCACTATTATATATTATTTATACACAACTAATTGCGTTTCACGAGCGTATATCTGCGATTATATTGTTTTATTGTTGCGTTTTTTTTTTTTTTTTATACGGCTTATCGGATTTTCGAAATCTTCGCCATAATTCATTGTCTCGTCGATCGAAGGGACGTATAGCAGGGGGTTAGCCTACACTCGTACCGATAACAAACACGAACCGTCAAAACGTGTATACACGCATTACGTACCGAAGGACTTGTCACGAAAGTGCAATATTATTGTCGGAGGCGCGCACCGTGTAAATATCATCGGACACGAAGAACGCAACGTGTAACGCGCGGTTTTCGAGGAACGCAATCGGCTCGAACGCCGACGAACGGCACGTAAAACGGTTAAAAACCGTATGTACGCCTGCGCACAGGTGTACCCTGTATACCGGACGTACGAAAAAAATCGGCCGTGAAAACCAACGACAAGAAGCTCTACGCCCAGACACGGATGGAAATGGATACAATACGCATTTGTCGTATAGATAAATCGTACTCGGTCGATACACAGTGTACACATCACCGCGTATATACGCACATACAGCGCACACCGCTCGTGTATACGGTACATACACACCACGTCAAATTAAGACGCACACGCGCGTATTAACCACCTCTTAACTGGTCCGTAACCTTTTTTTTTTTTCCTTCACCGACTTACGAGAGAGATTAGGACACCGGGAGCCCCGGAGCTGCGGTGGCGCGGCCCGGATTAATGCGGTTGTTTACGGAAACAACGAATTACTATATACCGTACACACATACGCACGGGGTATTTACCGTCTTGTGTAGCGTCTTTGCTGCTCTCCATTTAACAGATTTTTAATGGCCGCGCTCGTACACACCTTGAGTATACACACGCATTATGTACTTACGCGCGCCGTATTTATGTTACACACGCGTTTCGCTGTACGGTGTACCTGTACGGCCGATAAAAACGATAAACGTACCTATAATACGCGCGGGGGCTCCCGTATATTGGTAAACCGCATAGAGCGCCGTTGATTGTGTTCCTTTCGGGTGGGTTTATTTTTTTTTTTTCCCATTCGTTTTTATTTACCTGCATTTTTCCGTCGTACCGAACACCACGGCGTGTCTGACTAGTGTAAAAAAAAAATAAAAATCGACGTTAAAATAGTTATTATTTATTGTTCCCGATACGTACGCATTCCCGATAACGACGCGCGGTGCTCGCGGCCGGTAACGCTTGGTAACGGCCAACACAACGGCGTGCCGAACGCCGCGGCACAGACGAATACAAAAACGAACACAAACGACAATCGGACGACAATACGAATGCGTTAACCGATTAATTAATTTTAATTTCCACGACATTTTATGCCGCGTGTATTATTTATAATGCGCACGAATGTGATCAGATACGTCCCGTCGCCCGTTTTCGCATTCCAGCGTTGATTGTTTTGTTTTCTCGGCCGGTCAATTTAAATTCGTGATTCTCTCCGAGCCGGTGTTCATTTCGTCCGCCACTCGAATAGTGTTTCTGTCCACCGCGTTTTTCGCGTCAATGTCCCGGTTGATTGGGCGAGCACATTGCGCATGAGAAATCTAAACCATATCGAATGTTATAGTAAAATTCTCGTGTTCGTCAATATACGTACACGGCCGGTCGTATTTGACCGTAGTTTGTTAAAATGTGTGAGCGTTTTTATTGTCCGCGGATTTTTTTATTAATATTATTATTATTATTATTATTTTTTTCCTTTTACCCAGAAATGCGCGTCACCACTAAAATAAATATTTTCGCGAGCGGACAAAATTCAATATGTAAACTATCCTCGCGTAACTCAATATGGATACGTTTTTGACATTGATTTTAATTCAATTTTGCATTATATCTATTACTAGACGAATGTAAAAATGATTATATTAAATTATTTGTTTTGGCACGACGACTCGCAGCACGGCACAGAGTTTTCATTAACTTGTTTTTTTTATAACAGTGATAACTTGGTTATTCGATTATAATACGAATCGGCGCGGTGTAATAAGCGAACCGAAATATTGAAAAATATTTGAATTCGTCAACGCGTTCGTCGGGCATCCTTGCAGTTCGGACGGAAACGTTACAAAATATTATGCATTTGTTGTAAACACGTGCGTCTTACAAAATGCATCACGGCGTAACAATTTCGCGTTCAACAGAACCGATTTTTTTTAATTTTGTTAATTTTATAATATTAGAATGAATATTATTACTCGACATAATATCGATAATATAAAACAATTCATACTCTAATCAGTGGCACACACACAGAGGGGGGTTAGAGGGGAAAAACCCCTCCCGAAATGTCTTACTTAATTGCATTTTTTAAATCAAGTTTTACAGTCAACAGCATAATATTAAGAGATACAGAATAAAATAAAATTTAATTTCATCAGAAATCATTTGTTCAGTAATAATAATGACAGTGCTGTACTTGTAATATGTGCTATCCCCTCTCTAGGAAATTATTATAAACGACACCATTCCCGAAAAAAAGTCCTGCGTGCGCTACCGACTCTAATAATATCGTGAGACTATAACAGCACACAGCAACGGTACTGTATGAAATTACCATAAAATTTACACAAATTTACAAATTTGTTCGCGTCCGCGGAACAGCGTTTATACGTCTATGTAATTATTATTGTTATTGCGTGTAGACTCTATAGTAGATATGTACCGCTGGTGGGTCGAACGGGTGCTTCTAATGAAGCAGTCGCATCATGACCGAATTAGTTGGGTGCAGTGCAGTGTGCGACACTGTACCGTCGTATAAGACACGGCAAAGGAAACGGCGACGAAGTAACACACAGAAACACCGAGTCGCCTCGTAGTTACGCGGCTGTTGAAGCCAGGACCCTATTTACGCAAGGACATTGTGGGTATTTGTCCAGGGCCCATGAGGATCAGTGGCCCACCTCCTGGATTTAATTCTCTTTTTTTTAATTTTAATTAATCCTTGAAATTGAAGAATACCAAAAAAAAGTTTACACGGTCGAAAATACTCGTAAGAATATAAATTATTTTTTTCAGTTTCATAAAAAAACATACGGGTACGGAACGAGACATATTCGTATTGAATGGATCAAAAATAGGCCAAATTTTTCTTTTCGCCCCGGGCCTGAACAATTCTAAATCGGGCTCCGGTTGAACCCCGGGATTCTTCGGGGCTCGGGTCGCACGAGGTTTTCTCGCGATTTCGCTGGAACTGCAGCTGCTCCGTGTACGGACGAACGAACTTCGTCGCAACGTCACTTTACGTACACGCGTATGCTGGCATAAAATATCGCAACACGGCCGTTTCCGTCCGTCGAAATGACTCGTTTGGTCGTCCGTCAACGTCGCCGGTCGGTCTGTTCAAACGATAACGATAATGCGCGCGGTCTTATCACAGCGGCTACATACGCGTTACGTGGTTTCTGCGGTTTCTGCGATCGTATGCGAACGGCAATAGTCATTTCCCATCGTCTCCGCACACAGCGTATGCTCGACATAAAAATCTATAAATTACAATATTGTCGCGGCAAGGTATATAAAACGGGTAGTAAACGTCGTAAATAATACACTCGCGTTTGTAACATTATACAGAACGTTAAATATCCGCGGTTAACCGCCGTCATATCCGATTTTTATCTCGTGTCTCTTTCTCTCTCTCTGTGTGTGTGTGTGTGTGTGTGTGTGTGTGTAGCCTTAAGGATCCGATTTTGGCGCGCGCTCTGCGCTGCGGTACACGGTTTCGAAAAAGGCGTTAAACGTACGCGATGCCGACACCGAAACGATCTTATCGGACTGTACACGCGAAACGAAAAATCCTTGTTACGGCGAATGTTGTTATATTTTGTTTTTTATTGATATCTATTTTGTACCACCGTGAATTATAATATTAGAGCAGATATATTGGCCTGCTATCAAACTCAAAGGCGAGAATATTTGCCGGTACTCTCGCATTTTAATTTCTAAGCGAGATAGGACGATTTTAAAATTGTATTATTTTACACATTCGTAACTCGCTTGTTTTTATATTTAGGTTCAACAATAGACAAAATACGCGTTAATATCAGAAAAACCGCGCGTAATGGGTTTTCGTATACAAAAACCGTGTATAAATATAGCGGTATTAACCGATTTTATAACATTTACCGTAACATATACTGTAATATAATTTTTTAAACTCGATAAGGCGTTCAAGGAGTCGTGTCGAAAGTTAATTTTTCGATTTCGAGTCTAATCCAATCCGATTGTAAAATTCCCGTATTATTTATCCGCGCGGTGTATATTTTTTGTTGATAGACGAACCGGAACTGCACAATGAAATTGCTCATCATTTATTGTACTGTTATTGTTATTAATTTTATTTTGTTTTTTACATATTTTATTATGATACGTCGTCGTTAAAGTTGAAAAAAAAAACAAAAAACGGTATAATATACAGATAAATAAATCATTTAATGCCAACTCGTAATTACGTCGACTTAACGAATATTATCATAGCTAGTTTATTATAAAGAAATATAGCTGAGACTGTTTGAAATGTATAAAAAAAAAAATATCACACACGTGGTACGGATGAGACTGTATTATAGACAGTCGTGGACTC
The DNA here is from genome assembly GCA_902439185.1 of Cinara cedri. Classification (NCBI taxonomy): domain Eukaryota; kingdom Metazoa; phylum Arthropoda; class Insecta; order Hemiptera; family Aphididae; genus Cinara; species Cinara cedri. The sequence goes on from CABPRJ010000062.1 coordinate 150,166, forward strand.
AACGAAATCTGGTAGCAATCAATTATTTGAAACCAAAAGAGAACGCATTTTTATATATATATATATATTCAATAGCAGTACTTAGTTTAACGAAAATATTCTTTATTTTATATATAAAAAATATACACGATACGAATGGGATTGTTATTATTATTTATTCTTTGTCGAATTCTATACGGCTATACGGCAACGCAACAGGTCGATTTTATAAAAAAAAAAAAACCGCCAACGAAAACGAATAATATAAATTTTTTTTTTATTTTTCGTCTTAAAAACACAACGATACTTCTACAAAAAATAAAATACGTTTTTTACCGCGCGCTTTTTCATACAATACCACGTAATACAAATTATTAATTACGAGCTCGTATTTTAGATACCTACTTGTATGCTATTATATTGTTATACTGCAGCGGTTGGCACGTGTTCAACTAAAAAAATATTAATTTTGACAACGCCGAAAACAAATTGTTCGGACATTATAATATATACGAGTACCCATATTCAACGGGAATTTTACAGCATATCCATTATTTTTTTTTTTTGGACGGATCAAAGTATTTTACTTAAGCCGCTACCGAATATTTGTCGTCCGTTCAATTTTCAGGGCGAGTAATTTACAGGTTTTTACTATGATTTAAACCTAATCCTACTTTTTTTTATCTTCAGTAAACGACTTTTCGTCTAGAAATCTCGCTCCACAATAATCGTCCGAACTCGGAAACGGTCGGTTTCTGCAAGTATTGAATATTGTACCGTTGGGAGGGGGAGATGAATTTGTTTTTAATTTATTTTCGCTAATTTCAACGTTTAAAACAATCGGTTAAATTCTTACCCTAACTCTGCTCAGAATCGTTTTTAAGTTTCAACGATTTATTGTTTCACGGTACCAGATCAATCAAATCACTCTACAGTGTCCGTTTTTTTTTTTTTCAATATCTACGAATGGCATTTTCTATACTTACGAGTTACGAGTAAGTTCAGTCGTAGGGCGGTTTTTCTTATACGTTTGATGTTTAAACCGTTTCCGGTATATTATATCAGTACGTTGTGAAAAAAATTGCGACACATAATTTGAATTTTTTTTTTTTTTGTATTATTTCAAATACTCGGACTCGACGAATTCATAAAAAAAAAACCGGGTCAACCCATCATAAAATAACATATTAAACGGTTCGGTTAGATATTTTAATTGTTTTTCGTTATGTGTGTACAGAGAACGACAAATCGCCAGGTTATTTACAACCCAAAAAAAAATAAAAAATAAATAAATGAAAGGCAATTATTTTTTGGTACACAATGGATTAGTGTTAAACGGTTCTTATTGTGTTCGACAAGTGTTTTACTATGTATACGCGGTAAAACAAAAAAAAAAAAAAACAAAACGCGATATTTACAGTAAATTACCCAATACATTTCGAACAGCGCTCGAAACTACTCACACAATGTTTATAAAAGTAAAAACAAACAAAAAAAAAAAAACTATTCGATACCGAGAAAAACAGGTGTTTAAGTGCATTTTTTTTTTACACGGTCATTGTACGTCGTGTTATACTTTATTACGGTGCACGAACGCGCATAATTCGCGCCTTTGAACGCGCGCGAAACACCGCCGCGCGATCTCCGTAAAACGTTATCGCCGTCGTTTTTTTTTTTTTTTCCCCCGCCGGTACACTCCGACCCGGAAAAAAGCGCATTGTCGCCGTACTTCCGGCGCGTTCGTCGTGTTGTCGCGGCAGTATTCGCGCGTCGGAAATCCAAAGACGCGACGGCGTAACACGCGTAACCGCACCACGGCGATCCGGCCGCGCGGCGCCGGCGGCGTTCACGGCGTTTCGCGCGCACGTCGCAATCGTTACGGGCGTCTCGGACGGACGGTTTCGAACTCCCGGCGAGAAAAAAAAAAAAATCCACAAAAAGCGCGGGCGCGGCAGTTTATCGCGATGTCGACGCCGCCGGAACAACATGGGCCGTCTGGTTGTTCGCGTGCTTTTGCGCGCCGTTGCTATTCGATTACCGGCGAATTTCCGGTCGAATCGTCTCGTTTTTATTCTTGCTCTCGCAGTAGTCCAGTGCACGCACTGGGAGAACGTCCCGGACCGCCGATAATCGTCGCCGCGATATAATACCCGATATTATGATATTGCGCGCCTTTTTGTTTTTTGTTTTTTTTTTTTTGAATTTCGAAGCAACGTTTGGCAACATTTAACGTCCGACGTCCGAATCGTTATGTGATGCGGTTGTTTTTTTTTCTTTCGAAAAGATGTTTCATCTTCAGTGTCGAACCCGCCGCGAGATTCAGAGTCTCTATTAGTGTTGAGCCGCTGTTTAACATAACGCGTCGGTCGGCGGGGTTTTCGATAGAAAAAAAAAAAACCCCCCCTAAAACCTCGACTCGTGTTGTTTTTTCCCCGTAAACGCATCCCGCAGTCGAGTCGAAAAACCCTTTGGATACGTCCTCGCCTTGCGGCACGTCGAATTTACCGGATATATATTCTGACGGTCTGGATAACGCCGATAAGGAACCGATAATCCGTCGGCGCCGAGAAACGGCAGCTCTTAGTCAGTACGTAAATTACGTGGAAAACATCGCGACAATCGAGCCCTTCCCGGTCCCGGTTAAAAGAGTAACGTGGGTATACCGCCGTATGCGCCGGCGGTAACGGTAAATTGTCGATAACCCGAAACGGCAATACAAACCGGGTAGGTATCACTACCGTTGCGTATTACGCGGAGACGCGTTACGTTATTGACGGGCCGTGGACGCCGTTCTGTTAACGTCCTTTCGCAAGAACGGATATTTTTGTTCGCGCGGATGCCAACGCGGAGCCGCGCGTTGTACGTTTCGCACTGAAACCCCGTTGTTTCGGGCCCGTTCGGCTCCTGCGGCCGCTCTTCCCCTCGCAGATTAGAAAACAATAAAAACGCCCGGCGAAAACGACGTACGCCGTACGTTTATGTATGAAAAAAAAAAGGAAAATACCCGCGCTCGCCCGCGTCCGACAATAACACGGCGATAATACCGCCGGGTGTCCGCGTGAGAGCGGTCGCCCGTCGCCCGGGAAACCGATCGGACGCTGTCGCGCGCGCCGCAGCCGTCGCCGCTGCGACTGTACGGGGCACGTTCAAGGTCCGGACCCTCGCGCACGAACGCACCTCGGACGCGTAGTACAAAAATACGTATACGCGCGTGTATCGTAACGGCGGCGCGCTAATGTCTTTATTAACTCGCGTACGCTTCTACGGCGTACGCGCGCACGCACGCGAGCACGCCGTATACCGTAGGATGTGCGCGGCGGCGGTGGCGGTGCAACGAACTGCCTTATTGCGCGCGCAACCGGCGCGCGGCACCGGCGGTGTGCTCTCTTCCTCCGGCCGTCTCGCTCGCTCGGTCGTTCCGCGCCGTCCGCCTCTCATTGCCGCGCGCGCTATACTTGCGCCGCGTCCGCTGATAAAGTCATCATCGTCGCCGCGGCCGCCGCCGCCCGACGGGCCCGTAGGAGAGCGCCGCCGCCGTATCTTACAAACGGAATGAGTAAAAAAAAAATAAAAAACACCCACCGTGTAATCATACGCCTCGGTTTCGAAATTATAGGCGGATTACAATGTAATAATAATAACAACAACATCTCGACGAAGACGCGATGATACACGGCCGAGAGATAATATTATATACGTACACTCGCGTGGATACAGATATAGGACCGAGATATTTTACGTATTATTGTTGTTATTATTGCCAGCAGTCGAATTATACACGTATTGCCCCTCGCGCGCGCCCCTCTCTTCCCCTTTCCCCCCACTACGCCGCCGCCCCTCCGCCGTTCGGCTGTGCCGGAGAAACAAAAGGAAACGGGTACGCGCGCGGGCAGGCAACAACAACAACAACAACAATAATAATGCTGCCCGCGACGGGCCAATAGCGGTGGAATGATATTTGTGTGCGCGCGCGTTAGTTTATCATATCACGGAGAGAGACCCACGCCGAGCGTATTGTTCGGATTCGAATGAATAATAATAATAATAATAATGAGAGAGAGAAAAAAAAAATCCGAAGATGGCTCCGGAACGCACGGAAAAGAAAACGAAACGACGGCGGGGTATCGAACGGCGCCTTAATTGCATTTACGTTTTCGGTCGTCGGCGACGACTTTATTAGTAGCGTTTATGCTGCTCCGTCTGGGCATACACGCGGCGTCGCGTACTACGACTCTACACGTCACGACGATGATGATAATACAACAAACGCGTTTCTTACGTCTCCCGTTTTTACGACCCGGTATATTATATATATATATACCTGTACAATATTATAACTGTGCGGTACACCCTGTACAATAAACGACAATGGTGTACAGCACCGAAAACGCGAGCCGAGTGTGTCCGTGACGTACCGCGGCAATAAAGTGGCGCGCGCTTAAAGGGCGGGTTACGGGACGAACGCGGGAAATCGATCGTTTTTGTACGTGTTTCTCGCGACGATGTACGCGGAAAGCCCGAAAACCGTCCGTGGGACTGCCGCGGTTCCGAGCGAAAGCTTTCCCGTGACGGACGACCGGCACGGAAATTCGCGGGCCCGGCAAAAGGGGTAGGCGACACATACTATGCTCAGTACGGGCGATTTCCAGGGGCAGAATTGGAAAAGTTGTCGTTGTAGTATTTACAAGCGTACAGTGGCGTGCGCAGTGGGGGGATGTTATGGGTTATATCCCTCACTCCTATTGACTTGAAATAAAAAAAAAAAAACAACGAGTAATCCGACGTCGCGTTTATTTTAGCCGAGTCACGGGGAAAAACTCGACGCACCGTACAGAAATCGGCCGTTTTTTTGGGGGGGGGGGGGGTTTAAATCCACGGTTCCCACAGTCGATTCGGGTAGAGGAGACGGATTTTTTTTACGATTTGTCCGTGATTTTTATTCGCTACACCATAAGTGGCGACGGAACACGAGGCACGCGCGTTCGTAAACCGGGCCCGGTCGCATCGATGCGGGGATCCGTTGCGCGTCCGGGGCCGCCGCAGTCTGTTCCAGCGGTGTACGCGCCGGGCCGCGGAACGCCGTCGCCGTCGTAGCCCGTCCCGTTTTACGACCGCCGCGCACAATACCTGTGCCCGGCCCGTAATGTATTCTTCGAGAGCGTAAAAACATAATAAAAACCTCGTCCGTCGACGGCGATACAACAATAATGTAATGTGCGTGCCGAGCGGGCGCGATCTCTCGGACCCCGGGAAACGAGCGTATAAATTATAATTTACATTATTATTATATTGTACACGTCCGCCCCCTCGACGGGTCCCCGGCGGGACAACACTATTGTGTTGTCGCGCGCAGTTCGAAAAGGAAAAAAAAACACGCACGCACGCGCACGAAATAAAATATATTATTTTACGTGTACTGCCGCCGGGGGGGGGAGGAGGAGGAGAACGAATACGCCGACACGTTTCGGGCCGCGGCCCACCGAAAATGACGGGTGTTTGGTGTTTTTTTCTTTAATTTTTTTTTTTTTTTGCCCTTTCCGCTACAGGTATTCAAACGACCGCCGTAACCGCTCCGGACGCGCCGGGGAGGGCCCGCAACACCGCCGGTACACTGGTGAGGGCGAGCCCGCGCGCGGACCGTACGGACGCGACGACCCGTGACGTCGTGTGTATGGCCGTTTACCGGCCAGCGGCGTCCAGCCGTTCGGGTCCTAACCGCGAACAGCAGCAGCACCACCACCACCAGCGGCAGCAGCAACAGCACCAGCACCAGCAGGAACAGCAACAGCGCCGTCTGCGCCGCGTTCGCGGTGCCCCGCGCCCGTACTATGCCTGACAAGGAGACTGCCAGCATGCTGTATCCCAATCCGTTCGACTATTCGGTCGGGCTGTCCCTGCAGTTTCCGCTGTCGGCCGCCGCGGCCCCGCCGCCGCCGCCGGACGCCAGGGGATCGTGCATATGGAACCCGAGCCTGATACCGCCGGCGCCCGCGTCCAGCTCCTCGACGCCCGGCATGGGCGCTTTCCACCAGCCGATACCGCACAGGTAACCGCGCCGGTTTATTACCGGACGATATTATTACTGTTATTATTATCATCATTATTGGTTATCGCAGTCGCAGCGGCGGCGCGCGGAGTATTCATTTTACTCCGCGAATCGCCGGTTCAATTAGTAATTTAACAGAATTCAATCGAATTTCCGCAATCCAAAATTCGTTCGTAAAAACGTTTGTTATATTTCTGAACGCCCGGACGTGCGCGACCAGCCCGCACGGTTTTTTTTTTTTTTTTGCGCGCGCGATTCGAATATACCTCCTTCGTGCCGCCACTGATCATCGATAAAATATCAACATTATGGACGGCGTTTAATAATTGTATAACTTTTCGGACCAACAAGTTTTCGAACCGGTGTAGTAAATGTACTACACCGGTTCGCGGTACCGGCCGATTGGTTTAACGCGAATTATGAACCAACACCCCCGAGCGATTCGCGTAAAAATAAATCACTCGGTATAGACTGTGCTAAAACTCGCGCGGCAATCGCGCGAAAAAGAGATGGGCAAGTGTCGGTGTCACCGATCGATCCGTTACGCGATGATCCCCCACAAAGCTGATGTGTGATATAACATTTTGACAAACGCCGCCCAGAAATGTATACAAAATTACAGGTCGACAACTCGCGGCAGCCATTTAACCCGAGATCCGCGGCCTCGTCGTAAACATTAATGTACTGCGTACAACTGTCGTATCTGCGAGTATTCTTACCGTTGTTACCGCGGCGACCGTGTTAATGGTGTTACACCGCAGACATTACAGTTATCAGAAAAAGTGAACGATGATAACGCTCACGAGCCTCGAATTAAATGGCGGATTGAGAATGCACAGATGTTATCGCGTGCAGTTGGCAATCTATTTCGATTTCGCACCCCGGTCCCGGTGCTACGGGCAACCGCTCAATCCGCGAAAATAACGACGAGAATAATAACGTGTACCTATCCATATTATTATATCGTATTATGCGCACGACAGCGACTACAGCGTTGTTTTCGTATAAATATTTACTTATACGACGACCGGACGTGACCCTGTATAATAGTTTTTAATTATAATACGGGTGTGATGCAGGAATCTAAGCCGACTCCGCTCCGCAGCATAAGGCGTAGTAATATTATACGTTTAAGTATGTATAGGCGTATATTATGGGTACAATGGTTTATAGTTCCTGCGGGTTTAGTAGTGAGGTAAAAAGAAACGGAGATCACCGCGGAAGAAAAGACGCGTTGAGGTCAACGCAGAATTCGAGTATATGTGCGGCTTAGGTGCACGGTATAAATTATGGAGCAAGAGTGCAGGCCAAATACAATATGAATAAGCGGAGGGAAAATGTAACGCGATACAAACAGCCGTAAAAGGGACACTCTAGTCATGATTTATCGGGAAGAATCGAGAGAGGTGTGGATTTTGGGGGGGGGNGGGGGGGGGGGGGGAGCGAGAAAGAGAATACGATTTGTGGTCTCCGATCCCTCGCGAATATTTCCGTCGACAAAGACGAAGAGGATGCACCGCGGCGACTATTAGACGAGCGTTTTGGCGTTATCCCGCAATCGGAGACGAGAATGCAATTATACAATTAGTGCGAATTCCCCTTAATGAGGCGAGGAGAGGGAGGAGGGGGTTAGACGTTTCTCGGTAACCGTATAATAAAGACGACGGCGACGGATTTTTTTTTTATCAATTTTTTTTTTTTTTCCATAAAAACCGAATCTAGGACACCGCGGGAACTGGTTTAAGTCGCGCATTCCAGTCCGTACTCGTCCGTCGTCGATACTTATACGCGGTTGTTTGTTTTTTCTTTCTATACCCTCTCGTTTGCTGTTAATTGTCACGCGCGCTCGTCCAACAAGTGCAACAGGTGACGTGCCGCCGTCACCGCCGACCGTTTCGACGCCGAGACTCGTGTAAAAATTACCGATTCGATACGATTACCGGATTTCACGATGGCAGACGTCCGGAAACGAAGCGGGTACACAATAATCGCGTGAACAAATCGTAGACTACTTTTCCGTCACAGCATTTGATCCGACGGCGATGAGAGGTCACAATTCGGAACTGAAAAGTGCCCGTTCTCGACCGCTGTACAGTTCAAGCGTTGTTTTTCCCCTCGTAGCTCGGTCGAAAAATGCATAATATAGTACACGACATCGCGAAAAAATCGCGAAACAAACACTCGTAGATCATGCGGTGTCGAGCCAATCGGAGGATATATAACTCCTACTTTCCCCCCCCCACCCCGAAAAAAAAATTTTAGACTCTACGATGAATCCGGCAACTTTTTTTTTTTTTATACATTTATTATTTTATTACGCGATGGCCGTTGTAACATTATTGTCGCCGTATTTATTACTTGCCCGGGAGGTGCAAGATGCCGAACGCGCACGAAAACGATTTTTCGACGTCTGTGAATTCGGTATGTAATTTGCAAGTTTTCAATCATCCCCGTTCCGTTGAATTTCGTTCAACGCAGCGCCGTGTCCTTGTATGACAAATTAGAATGTGGGTACACGGTAAAATATTTTTAGCGAAAAAAAATTAATATTCCGCATAGTCACCCCCGCGTCCTTCTACGGTCCAAGCGCTCAGTGCGCGGTCCGTCTATGATGATAATGCGGTTGATGAAAAAAAAAAAAAAAAAAATTAACACTCGTGAAACCCTCTTCTCGAAATATCGTATACACGCCCACCTATTATAAATGTTTTACTCGATTGACCCGTCCGACTCGGCATAAAATGTCCTGGCGCACGCAGCGCAACACGCGAGTATCTGTAGGTATACGTATACATTATAAATAACGGTCGCGAGAAAGGGAGGGGGGGGGGAGGGGGAAATAATAATAATAAAACCGAGAAAATCGGTGTCGAAACGCTGACGAGTACGGATTCGTAAACGGTTCCCATACTCGCACGTACGTATTTACTGTATAACATTGTTTGTGTGCCGAGAACGGCGGGGTGAACGGAGGAAAAAAAAAACCAAACGTAAACCTTGACTCTGGAGACGGTACGGTTACATATTGTGTTCATCGAGATAATAATAATTCGATAACGTCGGCGCGAAAACTTTTTCGTGAAATATGATCGGTTTTCGAGACTTTAAATTCCCCTTTCGTATAATAATACGCCGACGGGGTATAGCACGTTTTACGTATAATCGCCGTCCCGCGCAGAGCAAGCAGTATACATAATAATATTCGTATCGCTGTCTGAAGGGGAAAAAAAGGCCGGTACTGCTGACGGTTGTGTCGCCGTGTTATTAGTGTTAATAGTCCGAATGGAGGACAAATGGAGTAATATTTGATTTGTATCCGCGCGAAACGATAAACCATTGCAATGCGAAAAACCACTCGGGACGGAGTATTGTTTCTATATAGTAACCCGAAATCAATAAAAATTGTACACGAAATTGCTAATCGCTCTGGCATTTGATTGAAAAAACTACGGAGAAAACCGTAAAATGACCTCCTCAGTTCCTATAGAGTTTTTGAATGGAGCTGGAATTCCGGTTGAATTATTGTACTACAGACACAAACAAATCGCGCATCTTCATAAACCCAACGCATCTAAAATCCGTCGAAAATTAGCGACTCTTTCGAAAATATATCAAACGCGTCTATTTAAGTATCCGATTTTAGAAACGGTCGAGTTCGATTTTGTTATTGACTTCGATCCATTTATAACCGCGAATTGTTTTTTCGGCCTTTAAGCATTTATCTATTTTTTTTCGAAATTATCGGTTTTTTCTTCGTCTCTCGTTGATTTTTCGGTAAAATCGTCAAATTTTCGGATGGCTAATATATACGATCGATTTCGAGTTACTCGATATCCCCCGTAGATAGGTTTTCGGTTCTTTTGGGAATTTCGTAATCTTTGCCCGGCGGTGCTTCCACGCGGCCCGCGCTAATGTTTTTCATATTATTTTTCTTTTGTTTGGTTTTTTTTTATTATTTATCCGCGTCACCGTATCAAACATAATTCGATTTTCGTATACCGAAAATATAACAATAACCCTGTGCCAGCGCCCCTTTAGGGGTTCAATTAAAATGGAGAAGAACGGTAAAAAGAGGAAGGACAACATCTTTGCATAGTTTTAGCCGAATTCGTTCAAGTAGTTTTGGCTTGAAGGGGGTAAGAAACGTCGAACCTTTCGATTTTAGTACGTATAAAACGAGTATTACACATATTATAGTCGATTGGTCTACATGTTGTATTTTTTTTTTTTCTGTTCCTCGCATCGAGGGGATAATATTTTCGAAAATATTGTAAGAAACGGCCGACAAAACCGCTTGTCGCCTCTCCGCCGCCACGTCACCTCCGCCGCCGCCGCCGGCCGTCTCGCACACGGACATACGCGCAAGTACAATGTGTTTCGCACCGTCTCGTATTTTATACGTATAAATATATAGGTACACACTAGGCAGGTATATTATGCTATATAGGCACGCAGAAGGACACAACAATATTATAGTACGAGTGTACCTGTATAGTATGTGCCAGCGCAAAGAGGTTTTTCAAAAGAATTCACGCCTCTGCGGGGAAGACACGGGACAGGAATGTTGTTGCCTCGCGTACATATAATAATAACAATATTGCCGTGTATATAATCTATAGTGTGTAGTACAACACAAGAGTCGTCGTCGTCGTCGGTCGTGGACCGGTAATGGTATTTGTTGTGGAAAGAAAAAAAAAAAACGGGGGAAAAAAAAATCAGAAATAAAATAATACACACGTATAAAAATAATAATAACGATAAAAAAAAAAAAAAAATAATAAAAAATACACGACAATAATATCGCGTCGTCGACGTCTGCGGTAAATATACGGAAGATCGAACGAAACAATCGAATGAAAAAAGGAAAAAAAAAATTCGAAAAAAAAAAAACTGACCGCTAAAAACGGTTGTATACGCTCGTACGTACTTTGTTCGCGAACACATATTTCGAATACGTTAGAACGATCCGATGTTTGTTTGTTTGGTTTTTTTTTTATGTACGTCGGTCTTTCGGTTTTTTTTTACGGCTCGCAATTTTTTTTTTTTTTACGCGAAATTCATCACGGGCTTGGGAAAAACGGCGATAATCTGTTGTAATAATAATTAATCGTTCGCACGACAATTTTCGCGCTATTCCGCCGGCGCGTCGTCCATTACGGTCGGACCGCTCCCGTCTGCGGCCGGCGCAGCACAGTACACGAGATTGTAAAAAAAAAAAAAAAAAAAAAAAATGATATTACGGACAATAGCCGATAATTACAACCGTGGTACAGTAATCGCAATGTTGACGATCAAAGAGCAACGCGCGTAAAAAATAACGCTATACATGAGTATTATTGTTAATTGTGTTACGGTATACAGGTCGGATTTTATCGCCGCGGAGAAAACCGCGGGATATTATTCGGTTCGCGATAAAACGTTTGCCCGAAATTCATATACGTTTAAACAGTGGCGGATACAGGATTTTTTCTCTGCGGGGTGGGGAGGGGGGGGGGAATCCAAAGTTGTACATATTAATTTTGAACAATGAACACTGAGTATAAAATACAGATAAGATTACACTCAAGTCTCAATAACATTATCGACTATCGTAATAATTGGTCTAACCGCAATCTGATCGACGGTTTAAAATTATTACATTATTACTCATATTATCACAATTACAAATATAATATAACTGTCGATGGGTGCTCGGGCACTCTCGCCCCCCCCCAAGTCACTTAAAGTCCGTCACTTAAACCAATAACCAGGAATAAAATAAACATATTCCCGGCAGTACGGTTTTTGTTTCGAAAAAACGATTTGACTTTGTATTATACTGACTTTCTGTGTTTCGCAGGAAAAATATTTCAATATTTTTTCCTCTTTTTGTGACTACACTTTGAACTAGTCGGTTTTGAGAAAAAAAATTAACTCATCGTGCACTAAACGAAAAACCGAATAAATATTTCAACATTAAAGTTGTCGTAAATTGGTTAAAAACAACAAAATGTTCAAATTTTACAAAATTGGAGAAAATTCGGAAAGCTATTTCCGACCCTTTAAGAGTAATATTTATGTATGCACACAAACAATCTTACAAAAACGACAGTTTCAAGGCCTACACAGCACTGACGGTAAAATCGTATGTGTCCTACATGAACCGAAAGTCCAAGTTTCGAAGCCCATAACAAAAAACCCATGAAACGTTTGCGGGTTTTTTTTGTTTATATTTTATAATTATTATTATTATAATTTTTTTTGTAAACATACTATGTGTATATCAAAGAAAACCGCATTTTTTTAACGGAATTATTCTGTACACTGATTATTATAATATTAATGACGGAGAAGGAATAACAAAAAAAAAAACGTCAACGATAAAGATCCCGATAAACCCGTGGTATAAATTGCGAATAACAACAATAATTGAAATCATATATTTGTTTTGTCGGCGTTTTTTTTCATTTCATTTCTATTTTTTTTTTCGTGCTGCTGTTTTTTTCCCGACGTTAAGAATTTGCAGAGGTGTGCAGAGGTTTTAAAAAAAATTTCTCAACCGATAAGCCCGCGCATAAAGGTGTATTACTGTGTGTAGGCTCGTTGTCGTGCGACGTTTCTCTCCCTAAATAATGTATTGATATATTGCCGACCTGTGCCGCGGGTGATTTTTCACCTTTGCCGAAAATGTTTAGAAGTTGTTAAAAAATGAAGTCTATTAGAATGCGAAATGTGTTATGATTAAATGTAAACCGCCGTATTAAAGTTTACCGATTAACGTTACGACATTCGGAAGTATTAAACCGAGTAAAGGGAGGGGGAGGAGTTTTCTGCTCAATCCTATGAGGGAAAAGCGCAGACGAAAAAAGGCGCGGCTCTCGTTGGGACGCAATTCGTTTCTGGCCAAACATATTTGAAGGACGGAGAAATGGCCATTAAGTGGAAGACCCAAGAAGGAATCTGCCAAACAAGTTGATTGTATCCGGTGTACAGACACTATTAAGAAATTAACTACAAAAAGAGACGGGAGAAGATCCAGATTTGTTAGAAAAAGAAGAATAATTTATTTTTCGAGACAAGCGCCAGACGAATAACAGGGGGAGTCGATAACATTACTTCATTCGCTCGGCCGAGCGATTTCTCACTGAAAATATTAATCGCCCAGTATAATATACGTCCGTTTCGCCAATTGTCGTTAATTAATACGGACAAAAGATAAATCACTAGGCCGCTTCTTTATCAATTTAAATGCACTACATTATATTTATAACTGTAACATAATACTAAATGGATACCCAATTGAATTCAATGAGGATGTTACGAGCGATAGCGTATCCACCGCCGCGGCAGCACTGCAGTCCGTAAATAAAAATAATAGTATTACCCGTGATTATCGAGTTGATCGACTTCCGGAATATCGCTAGACGAAATATTGTGACGGCAGCATGTGCGGTACGTATTGTTGTGGTCGTATTGTTGTCGGTACCCGGATCCGTTTTCGTCCGTGATTTTCATCGGTTTTTTTCATCGGAAACAACGACGAGATGAATCGAATTTCCGCCGTTTTGATTAGGGTCTCTCTCACTCTGTGTATAACACGAACCTAACCGACCAGGGACGCGAGGGGTTTGAGGGTTATCACCAAAACAAACCGCCCCTCCCCTCACCGAAATTCGCGCGGTACAATATTTCGATCCGGCGCCGCATCTCGAACATTCTTTTGAAACGACCGTAACTCCCCTTACCATCCACCTCCTCGCCACTGAAAACGAAACGTGCCGGTCGCGCCGCGTTATTATTCTCCAACATAATATAGAATAATTCGGGTTCGGCGGGGAGATGGCGCGGTGTAAATATAGGCGGTCCGAATACGAATATTATCGTCGTTATTATTATTATGCCGTCAATATAATATAATAATAATAATATAACCTCCCGAAAAAAAAAAAAAGTAGACAAAAAAGCGGTTGTTACTCTATCTCGGAGACGACGACGGCGTTCGGAGGAGTTAGCGGCGGCGGCGGCGGCGACGGGTATTGGATAAAATAATGTATGTGTATATATAAGAAAAAAAAAAACCAGTTTGTTTTAACTATGCCGTTTTATCCGGCCCCGAAAAACTTCGGAAAACATAATTACTTCTTTCCCCGTCGCGGCATACGAGTGGTGTACACCTATACCTATATACGCACACACACACACACACACACACACACACACACACACACACAATATAATAATATACACGTATTATATAGGTATATAGCTGCGGTGGCGGCATTATAAATGCGTGCACGCCTCGTATGCATGTGTGTGTGTGTATGTGTGTGTGTGTGTGTGCGTATACGATCGGGTCGGCTCGCTAGAAACGCGTTAAATCACGGCCCTAAACACAAAACGGCTAATCCGCACCGGAGGCCAATTTCGAAATAAATAAAGTCATAAAAACGATATAATATACGTATAAGTATATATACGCGTATGCATGACTAAGGCGGCGTCGAAAAAAAAAAAAAAAAACTAGTTTCAACAAACGCGCGGGCACTGCGCGCAGGGACTCGGGGGAGAGAGAAAGACAGAGCGAGAGACGGCGGGTCGGCCGGCGGTGCCGAGGAGGAGAGAACCGGATTCGGCTAATTGGCTCGTTTATAATGAAACCGATGCGCGTCGCCGCCGCCGTTTTGCGGACCGCCGAAAAAAAAAAAAAAAAAAAAACGGAATAACAATAAAAAAAAAAATAATAATAATAATAAATAAATAAAAAATTCGTACGCGACCGTCGCGGTGAGGAGTGATGACGGACGGCGGGTGGGTAGGGTGTACCCGACATTGCGTCGTGTTTCGTTACACGGCCGCACGGCCGTTTCGATGAGACTGTTTCGTGCACGCAATTGTTATTCCGTCGGGGTTCCGCGACGTTGGGACACGCGGGACCGCGGCGAATCGGGTCTTATGGCCCGACGAACTTTATAGGCGGACCGGAGAAGGGGTAGAGAGCGTTCGGATACGTCCGGACCGTTCCGAGTGATTTCGTGCCCAATAAGCGGCCGAACCTTACACCCGCGGGGGTCTTACGAGCGACGTCCGCCGTACGCAATATTTATACGTTTCAAACACAACAAAGTCGTTTCGTTTAGCGCACGGCAAATGCAAATCGCGCCAATCGCGCCCATATACCTCGGTACGTTCATTGCGATACGCGGTCGCTTATAGTGAGTAGTGAAATAAAAAAGTGATCAGAAAATAAATATTTACTCGCTCTTTTCGTTTTCTCCCCGTCATTAATCTTTGCGAACAAACAACGTAACAACGGTCGTCCGAATCGATCGCCGATCTTTCGACCCCGCTCCCCGAGACGCTACGACACAAACAACGCCATTACAGTCCGGTGTCCTCCTTAATCCGCGGCGCTCCGACGGCCGTCCGTCCCGCCGGCGCCGTTCGGGGTGTTTCGTTTTGTTTTTTTTTTTTCTCGCTCTTCGCTTTTCCCGCGCGACGCGTTACGTACGGTGCGGCGGCGGTGGCGATCGTCGACGGACGGTAAAAGTCAACCGCGCGGACGGCCCTCTCGGATCTCACCCGCGGCGCGCCCCCCACCCCCGTTACCGGCAACCGCCCGCCCCGACAGGTACCCCTCGTCTAATTGGCCGACGGCCGTCGCGGCGGCGGTGGCACGGAACGCAGCGCGCGCACAAACACGCGTGTGCGTTTAATTGGGCCTCTCTCTACCGGCGCGGCGGCGGATAATATAGAGATTGATGAAATATTATTTATTGTTGTCTGACCACGCCCACCCTGTATACATTTCGACACGTAACCGTGCCCTTGACGGCCGGCCGGTGGTGAGAAATCTCGCAGACAAATTAATAACCCGCAGCGACCGTACAGGCATCATGCACATACGTTATTATTATTATTATCATCGTTATTATCGTTATATCCGTGTGTGTGTGTGTGTGTGTGTGTGTGTGTGTGTGTGTGTGCGCGCGCGCGCGATACGCGTTACGATTGGTTATTTTTATTTTTTTTTTTTAACATATTCTATAGCCGATAGATTATAATATTTCATTGGCGTTGCGTGCGAATACGGACGGCCGCCGCGGTAAAGTGTCGTATAATGCGTACGCGTCTGCGGGTATATACGAGACGGATAACGATCGTGGTACAGAAAAAAAAAAACCGCTCCGGTAATATCCATTCGCCTTGACGCGCAGAGAAGTTCGAGAGAAAGGTCTCTCTTGTCTGTGTACAATACCGCGTAAACGCCGCCCGGACGTACGCGACGACTTCGGCGTGACGGCACGCGACTCGGGGCCGGATCGGAATCCGCGGGGCTTCCGGGACGCTGCGGATATCCGAGTTCTTCGGGACCCGTCGACCGCCGGATACGGGCCGGCGTCACGCGTCTTTCGCTCTCGACATACTTCCCCGCCGTCCGCCCTCCCCCCGCGTTATTCACCGGTGCAGTAATAATGCGAGATGCGTTCGAACTGCGACCAAAAACGAGTACACGGCGATTCGTTTGATTGCCGCGTCTTTGTAATCGTGTCGCCACTAGTTCGTCGGTTTCCGCGTAAACAAACAATACGATCACTGGACGGCGGCGTGAAAAAAATAAACCACGGAGGCGCACCGGACCAGGGATTGAACACGACCGTAGCGCGTGGGGAAACCGAAAGAAACGGCGCCCGAGTCGAGTCCGGTCCGCGTTCTCGTATATTCTCGCGCGGCATAATTTCCATCATTAATATGTTCGTACGCGGAGGGTCCCCTGGGAGTAACCGAAGGATTCGCTGCGACTGCGGCGGTGGCTGCCCGAACTGTTGCTCCGCGTCTGCAGAGACGTTCGGAAGTCGGTTTATAGAGTCTTCCCGGCCGACGGAATGCCCGTTTATATACCTATACTATACGCATACCGCAGTGTCCTGACAGCGGACAGTAAAAAAAAAAAAAACCAACAGAGACAATAATAATAATAAGCTCGCTAATAGGTCTTTGTGCATTGTCCGTCCGTGAAAAAACATACACGAGCGTATACGAATGTGCGCGTGTGTAGGTATATATATTATTATTATACACGTATATAGAAAAATAAAATAATAAATAAATAAACGGGTTCCAAATAAGAACTGAAACACGAGCTAAACGCTATTATGGGGTTTGACAGATTTATTAGGAACCAGTTTTGTGCCAGCGCTCTTATCTGACGACCGAAACCTGTAGTTTTTTTTTTTTTTTTTTTTTTTTTTTTTTTTA
>CABPRJ010000062.1:167577-210459 GCA_902439185.1 Cinara cedri
TTTTTTTTTTTTTTTTTTTTTTTTCGTTAATCATAATATATTTTACGAGAGAGATTGTACACGGGTCCGCTGCTGCGGCTCGTCACTGTCTACGGTAATGATAATAATAATAATAATAATAATAATAATAATAATAATAATATTATTATTATTATTACGTCTGCGCGATGCCCAGACTTTAACAACACTAACAACAGGTGATCGACCATCGAGGCTACGTTCACACGCGAAACGCGTCGGTCAAGCCCGTTAAAATCAATATCTGTTGCCGTTTCGAAAACGCGACCGTGTCGCCGACAAAATGCCACGCGATTAACCGATATTTTATTATAATATCGCGGGCCGATATAAATAAATAATAACACGTAAACGGGCATGCCGACGTATTTCGCGCGTAAAAAGGCGGCGGATTTCCACGTGTCCGCCGCGAGCGCCGGGCGCATTTCGACCGCGGACTCGTTTTCCGCAGCGCTTCGGTCAAAAAACGCCGACAAATTTGGTACGCGCACCGTTGGCCGAGGACGGGATCGCGGCCTGAAAAAATGTTAAATACCTACGCACGCAACAACGAAACCTGCACCGTAAACCCCTCGACCTTTTGTATTGTGCGTATTATGGGTCTTCGGGTTTTTTCTTCTCACTCTCTCACCGTCTTTTCCCCCTTCTTCTTCTTCTTTCCGTAATATTTCTACTTGTCGTGCGGCCACTCCACGCATTACTATTATTATTATTATTATTATTATATTATTATTATTATTGTTCGTTTAGCCGTCACCGGTCCAAGGCTGCAGCGCGCGAACACAATGATTCACCGTCATTGTATTATTTTGTATACAACGAGGTCTTCTTCTCCGAGTACCCCATTGTGATCGCCCTCGTCTCCGACCGTTCACAGGGATTATACCGTTCTGCCCGTAACACAATCCGTACACCATAATACACACTTATCGTATATTATTATAAACAATACGCGCGTTTACAGAGTACGGGGTCTCTCTTTTCTTTTTCTTTTTTTTTCTCTCCGGACGCGTCTTCTTCGCGCGGTAAACGATTCGGTCCGTCGGCGCGCGTGCTAATCGCGTATTAACCAGCTCGTGGCACAAAAGCACGGGCGATTCAGCGAAAAAATCGAAAAACAACTCGCAGCCTCCGTCAAAGCGGAGTTGACCGGAAACGACGTCTTTTCGGATATTTTTGAAAACCCGCGCGCGTTCGGAGCAAACGTATAACGATGGCCGGCAATACGGACGGTCGTCCGTCGGGGGTCGGGAGCGCGGACGCCCGGAGGGGAGAGGAGCAAGGCGCCCCGTCTGCTACCCTCGGACTTTGAAATTTCAAACATAGTTTGATTTCGAGCGCTTTCCGGTGTTCGGTTTTATGTCATGCACCTCCCTGATGAATTTCCCGCGGTCGGGAGCCTTATCGGGACGCGCGCGCTCTGTCGGCCACGCGGACGGACGCTCCGGGCCGCGAGCCCGGGCTGTCGTTGGCGGTGGGGGGAGGGGAGGCGCGGACGGAAAACCCCGCGGGGATAAGAGCCGAAACGACCGCGGAAAACGGACGACCGGACGGACGGGAAACGGACGTGTCGTCGCCGTGCGTTTCGCTATTGTGCCGCATAACCGGGCAACACCGTATGCGGGGGCGGAGGCCGTGAAAGAGCGGTCGTCATATCACACAGGCGCACGCGGTAAATCAATAGGAGCGACGACGCGCGCGACGTACATAAAATAACGTATAATAAGGCAGCGGCCGCGGAATGGCCGCCGCGCGTCGCGTACAGTGAAGTCGTGCGCACCGCATAGAAGTTATAAACGTGTACGCGGGCCCGTTCGGATATTGTCCATGTACCCACAATACGCGTACGCGATAACAGTATTATACAGTAGGAGCCGCAGTCGTAGGAGCGCGAAGAGAGCGCGCGGTGGGACGGCGACGGGAGTCGGGGTTGTGGGGGGGGGGNGGGGGGGCGACGGCTGGAGAGAAGAACATTATAAAAGCGTATAATACGTATACGTGTTGTATCGGTACGAGACTCGCGCACAGAATCTCCGTCCCGATCTCTTACGTTGTTATTATTATTATTATTATTATTACCATTACGCACGCACGCACCGGTGCTGCGACGGCAGTCACTCCGTATACAGCGGCCGTCAGCAACACACTACGGCGCGCGCGCAGTGTGTAACAGCAGTCCGAATGCCAACGAGACCGGTAAAATACGCGTATAATAATATAATAGTATACAAGGGGGAAATGACTGGAGAGAATAAAGTGTATATACAGCGCACGAGATAGGAAAGGAGGAAAAAAAAAAAACGTAGGTATACATACACACGTACGTACAACACACACACACACACACACACACACACAAACGACTTCATATAATAAATAACAACTGAATCTGGTCTCTCTCGGCTCCGTCTCTCCGTCCTCCGGCCGGCAACAATCGCGCGGGGATTTATATATTATTTACATATAATAACGTACAAGGTGCACGTATGTCGTATGCACGCACACACCCGCGTATATGTATGTATAATATAAAAGACACACGCGCTCGTACGATCTTCGGTCGTATAATCGTGGTGTATACCGCGCTGTCGTCGTCGTCGTCGTCCGTTCGTTCGTTCGTTCGTTCGCGTTTTCGTTAGCGTTTGGCATCGCGACCACTATATCATTATTATCATTATTATTATTATTATTATTATTGTTGTTATAGCAGCGGTAGGCGCACACATCACTATGTTATATTACGACAATAAAGTATCGCGTAGCCGCTGAGTTTATATTAATATCTCTTTCTCCGACGTAATTGTACGATAAAAGGCCGTGCCGCCGTTTTGAAGGAGAGCGAAGTCTGAAGGAACGATAATTTTTTTTTTTTTTTTTTAAATTACCCATACAGCATGTGTGTCGAAAATTCTACGGGAAAGTTTCGGTACAAAGCTCCCAATCGGAATACGATTTCCAGTAGAAAAATTGTTTACAAACACGAAAAATCACGTCCGCGTCATATTTCGTCATTATTCGTTTCGCTACACCCATAATACCGGTTCTCTACAATATACGCGGTTACAATATCGGAAATTGGATAATGTGAAATATTACAATTTAAATAACTCCGAACCCCCGCTCGTAATTATTTCGATAACAAAACATAACCGACGTTCAAAGACTGACAATATTATTCACATTGTTGTACGAAACCGTTTAACGCGCGGTCCAACCCTCGTTTTCATCCCCCCCTCTCAAAATTTAAACGATTTAAAAGGAATTTTTTTTTTTTTTTTTTAGAAAAAAGAGTACATTATATAGTCGGCGGAGGGGGCCTATCGAAAACCACGAGTTGATATTGAAATCGAAAACCGTCGATTTAACAATACTTTTTTCACGATCCAAACGATAGAAATTCGTCTCCGGAAATATCGGGTCAAACACGACACGCGTTTGTGCGGCGTGTGCGCGACGGTAATCTCGTTTTCGCGGGAAAAATACTCACAGCGCACCGGGGATATCAAAACGCACGTAAAATAAACACGTACAGTAAGCGCCTAGCGTATGATAATCCGCCCGGACACGTACGTAATACGCGGCGGACTCGCGGACGACCTGCGAGAAACGAGAAAAAAAAAAATATTAAAAAAATTAAACTGGTTTCGGCGCGTAATTGAATACCGTTTAGTCGGGGGTACCACCGTACCCGCGCCGCGACGACGTCGTCCGTAATCCGCGAAAACGCCGAAATAATGTGACGCGCGCGCGCCCGGGGCCCGCCGTCGTCGCTCGGGAGCACGCCGAGGACGCCCGGGTTAGGATGACCCGGGATAGCCGCGCCGCCACTACCACCACCGCCACTACCGCCACCGCTACTACTGTAACTTCGGCGAAACGACTTAGTTTGTGACGACATACGACGATAACAATTGTTATTGTAACGCGTTACAGCCGTCGTCGATTTCGGATCGAGACGAGCTGGTCGGTCCGCGCACGACGGTCGCAATAATAACGCAATCGTAACGCGCCGCCGAGACCAACCGCATTGTTTTCGTAATGCGCATTAATTTACCGCGTCGTCACCGCGAACCCGGGGCCGTCAGAATACGTTTTTTTTTTTTTTTACCGAGCGTATCGTTTGTCTGTGACGGGCGGCTCGACGTCGTCGCCGGGGTGCCAATTTTTTAGAACCCTTACGGAAAAAAGTCGATACGAAATTTAAAATTTACAATTGACATTGAGTTTTTATTGATTCACACATGTGCGGCGTTTATTGGTCGGTCGATTTGAAAATGTGGCACGGGGCTGCGGAAAACGGTACGCGGGCCGCCAGTTGCCCGTCCTTGCCGGTCAACGCGAGGATCCGGCGATTCGTGTTCGATTTTTTTACACCACTCGCGGACGGTTTTCGTCGTAACGATTCTCGGTTTACGTGTTCGAAATCGAATTAAAACTCGACTCGTTATTATTTTATTTTATTTTTTTTTTTTTCCTGTAAACATCAAGGCGAAAAATAAAAGCGGGCCGGACACTCGATAATTTATTATACCCCTGCTCTTATTTTTTCCTACCAATCCTCACATACGGGCGGGTAACCAAAATCGAATTTACACTCTGGAAAACGGACCGTGACAAAAGAACCGTCCTGTACACACGCGCGGGCCGTTTTCTTCGCGTGTCGTCTCTTTTTAAACGCGGTCGTCATACGAGCGCGAACGCGTGACAATGGTCTGGCTGATTTGAATACTTAACGCTGGCGTGCGCGCGCGCGGGCCCGCTCGTTTCACACCGGCCGGAGGTAGAACGAAATCGAAAAAAAAAAAAAAAAAAAACAGTAGAGAAAATTATAATATTTAAACGCATACGCGGTAGGTGAAAATTAGTTTGGGCAAACTCGTTGAAATATTAGATATGTAAATTGTCGCGCGTATATCATTATACTTATAATATAGGTGTACGTGTACGTACTGCTGTGTGTGTACATGACGTATACCTAAGAAAATAACACCGTGTGATTTACATAATATAATATTATTGTAATACAGTATAGGTACGTCCGTACAGAAACCCGCTCGTTTTTTACGCACGCCTCGTCCCGTCACTGAGTTCGTGTCGGGTTTTTTTCCCTCCTCTCGAATACCCGACAACAGCAACGATAATAATATATTAAATTATATTGTAATTTAACGTTTCTCCGCCGACGATTGTTCCCGTAACGACGACGACGTTCCGGAATTTTAATATTATAATAGGCACCTACTCGTCTTTTCTGCTTCATCTGTCGCCGCGTTAATTAAGACGCGACAGAATGGAAGCGCCAGAGACGGGAAAAATAAGGGAAGACCGGGGAAAACGGCTGGATCAGTGTAGAGACGTCGGCAGTGACAGGACGGGATGCAGGAATGGATGCGACACTGCGGAAACCGGTGACAACAAACCGACTCTTGCAGAACCTCGGTGACGAGGCCATGCCCGTCGGGCGGCGGTGAAAAACACAAATACTGTACGCGGCAACCGAAACGTTTCGACCGCGGTACTCCATGCGGCAGCAAACCGTTGGCGATTTAAGATTTTTGTCGGTTTTTTTTTTTTATTATTCGCGGAGGGAGTCCGCGACCGGTCACTCCGGAGGATGCGGCAAAAGAAAATTGGCCCGTGGACCGGGGGGTGGGGGGTAGAGCAAGAAGCCTGACCGCACGCAGCCATTATTGTATATACATATGCAATAATTTGTACTTCTCGTATCGCGTGTACGTACGGCGTAATGTAATAAATCGTATTGTTAAAACTATTATTATACGCTTGTATAGTGTACACGTACACGCGCGATCGGTGCCGGTGACTTGTGCGCTTCCATTATTCATCGTCAGCCGCATAATATAATATCCGAGCGTGGTAGGAGACATGGTCGTTGTTGTTGTTGTTGTTGTTGTTGTTGTTGTTGTTGTTGCTGTTGCTGTTGTTGTTGTTGCTGTTATACCGCGAGACGCGGGATCGCGCGCGCGCGCGCACGCAGTGTCGACCCCGCGCGTATATTGTAATATTGTAAATTACGCCCGGCCCGGCCCGGCTCGCGAGCGGGTTTTTCTCCTTCTTCGCCTTCTATTTTTGTCGTCCCGCCCGACGTCGCTGACATTTACCGGGATAATATGCATAAGTAGAAAAAAAAAAAAAAACCGCCGGTATAATAAAGAGGTGCCTGTATATTCTGTCGCGCGCATAATGTATTGTTACGAGTGTTACGCGTATATGCAGTGTACGTTGTTATATCGCGCGTGTACACGATAACAATATAATATAATACTCGCGGCGGTGATAAATCGCCGGCACGGCGGTAAATCATCGCGTCGACCTATTCCCGTCCGATAATTTACAATAATGACGTTGTTATATCGCGCGGCAACGTTATACGTAGGCATGTGCCCGTATACTAATATACCACGTTGTTATGCGCCATTATCGCATGTCGTACACCCAGCTCGCCGTTAATTGGACCGATTCATCGCGAGGACCGCGGTCGTGTCGTTTATATCACGCTCTGTGTCGGTGGTTTACCCCGCCACCCGCCTTACCGGCCCCCCCCGCACCCCCTTCCCGTTTAGCTCACGCGAACCGCCTAAAAGATATGACCGAACGAGTGACCGCTGACGGTGGTGCGCCGCCGTCTTGGGAGACGAGTCGGTTGGGAGTGTTTACGTACACCGGCTATACAGCGTACAGTTTAACATCGACATCGATGTACGCTGAACAACGAAAACCGATTCGTTGGCGTACCGTCGGTCGGAAATCAATACCCCGCGGAAAACTGCAAGGGACTAGATCAGAAATGCCTTCGAAAAAGTCGCTTTGAAATGTTGCGCCGATCGCAACGAGATTTCCGATTGAAAAGTTACGAGCAAAAACATAAAAAAACCCACACACACGTCATACTAAAACCAAACCTATACATTCCTCGCTCCGTTCCGAATCTAATATCGTGTGCCGCTGGCGGTCGAAATATGAGAACCGATACCGGTACGCACGCGCATAAAGATAATATTATTATAACACTATTATACCGAGTGCGATTGTTTTGTTCGCAATGTGCTCGCGGACATTTCGAATAATACAGAAGTAAAAAAACGTCCGGGGACGTAATGTCATTCGCATCATAAAGTGACCCCGCTGCGCGGTCGCGTATAGGCGGACAAATGACGGTGTACACGGATATACACGGCAATTCGATTTAAAAGTATCGTTTCAAACGAAAAACCGCGACCCCGAATGCGAAGCTCGTTTAACTGGGACAATTGATCATAAAGTATAGTTTCCGTCCTCCGCGTACAACTGCAGAACCTATATAACGAAAAATTCAAAACTCGACCCAGAGCATCCGTCAATATAGAAATTGACGTTTATAAATACCGTATTGTATTATGTTCGTCGGTGTTCTAAATTTACAGATCTCCGATTGTCAAACCGGCTGTATAGCATTCTAAAATATTTAAACTATGGTTTACTAGCAAAGCCGCACTGCTTTGCCCGCGTCAGTATGGAACGAACAAACGTTTAAAATTATAAAAACGTGTTTTCACCCCGTATCTATCACCAGGGCCGGATCTAGGGGAGGGGGCGAACCGGGGCCCTTTCCCCGGAAGTCTTGGTTAGGAGGCGCCAAATTACCAAATAACAAATGGATATATAACAGCTTTTATTCCGAAACTGCCTATCACGGTTAACCGTTGTTGCCGGGTAATTAATATGTTTTTAAGTTAACGGGACAATCGAATTAACTAACAATAAGCCTTTTTTCTTTTTTTTATTACTGTTGTCAAAGTTACCGATCAGTAAACAAAAATAATTCGACTTTTGTACTAAAAATAGCGGGAATTCTGTATCGTTCCCCCCCCCTTTAAGAATGGAACCGCGGGATTTTAAGTATCCTGTGTATTATTCCACAGCATATTCTGTCCACGTGCGAATTTCCAACTCGACCATTCAGTGGTTTTGGCTTGAACGGCGTAACAAACATCCGTCCATCAAACCGTCCGAACAAACTTTCGCGTTTATATAGGTATATTAGTATGAGTCCACCGAATTATCGCGGTTGTATTTCGTATTCCATAAGAACCCGACGCAAAAACAATTTGTGTCACGAAAGGGTGCTGCATCTGAGTTCCGTCTCAATAACATTTCTTTATACCGATTTTGTCCCGGGTAAAAACAAGTTTATACACCAATTCCGTTCCCAATAAAAATAACTAAACTTTACTAAACTAAAAACTAAACTAAACTACAACATTACTATATCAGTACAATAAAAATAATAAATCCAATCCCGCAGACGCACGAAACATAATGACTGGAAAATTTAAAAATCGAATAGTATTGTCTTTTTTTCTAAATGATTTTAAAATTGCTATCGTACATTTTATAGTGCGTTACAACGTTGTGTAAAAAAATGCACAAAGGGACGGAACTCGTGAAACCAAATGAACCACACGGGACGGAATCGTGGTGTGTCCGTTTTAAAGACCCGGAACGAAACTACACAGTGTATCGTTAAATTCGCATTTTACGTCTGGGACGGAACCCGGATGCGGCCCGGAAAGACGGAATTCGAATACCCTGCTGCGCGCGGGGTTTGTTATCACCCGAGGAGCCGTCGTTTCGGGCCTCGTCCCGCCCTCGTCCTTTGTCATCCGCGTACGGCCAGGCGCCTGTTTCACGTGGAAACGACGAGATAAAAACCCGTTCGACGACCCCGGGAGACGTATTGTGCGTATACGTATATAATGGCGGTGGAGGTGGCCCGACTCAAAACGGCGCGACGGCGCGAGGGGGGCGCGTCCATCGCGCGTGACGCGGTCCGCGCGGCGGCGTGTCGGGCCCGTCCCCCTTCGACGACGGCCTTCGCGAAGACATTACTCCGGCGGCGCGTACGCACGTATTACATTTCCGTACGGACGACTTTGTACGCGCGTATACGATAATTTTTATACGGTCGCCGTCGGGTCCCGGGCGAGAGGGAAAAGCGGACGAGGAACAAAAAAAAATAAAATAAATAAATACCCGAAGAAAGAGTCGTGACGCGTAAACCGCACGCGCGTGGGCGGACGATAAACGCGCGGACCAGGCGGAGAGTACGGTCGCGTTCGCGCGGGAAGAGATCGCGCCGCATAATCGCTCGTACATTTTATTTTCCATCGCCGTACACTATATGATCTACGTACGATGATATGGCCGGGGAAAGAAAAAAAAACCTTTAATAAAGTATGCTAGCACGCGCCGAACGGGGGGTGGGGGAGGGAAACGTTTAAGCGAACGCGGTACCCGCGCGCGCGCGCGCGCGCGTACTACAAACGACGTGTGCAACGCGGAAGCGAATCGTTTCCGTTAACCTGGCATTTGAAATTCAATGGTTTTCGAATTTATCGAAACGGTCGAACTGAGTGTCTACACTATATTCAACCTACCCGTCGGCATGGTGCCCGATGTCTCCGTTGAAACGGATTTACTGAACCGATTTTGTATATTATACATTATTTCGTCATCTTGTTGAAACCAAATCGAATATACTTAATACCACTTGATACATAAACGTAAGGATGTAAACAAAAATAAACCGAGACGTGGCTGTTTCGAACAACGGATAACTGACCACGAAACGCACAAACAAAAACTGATAAAGTGATAAGGTTTCGAAAGCGCGTTTTTAACAATATGTAACATTCGACAAACCGTTTTAAAGGCTTGAAACGATTTTGCTTGATTCTTAAACCATACGTACTACGGGCGTTTTTATTTTGAAAACGGTTTGACGATTTCAAACTGTTTTACAGGGTTATTGGCGTAACAAACACATTGCAAGTGGTTTTGGTTTCATTTCGAACGCGCCGTCATACGAAACGCACTGATTATTGCGCCGTTGGTTTTAGTATCGATACTAATTAATTTTTAATATTGGAGTGAACCATTAGCAAACTTCACCATGCGATTATCCGCGGTGCTTCGGTGTTTTAACTTCCAAGTGAGTTTATAAACGTCAATAAATCGTGATATTTCACGTAACATACTCATGAGAATTCGAATATCGAAAAATCAACCGTTACACGGATAATGCCGGTGTTCTAATCCTTAAGTAGTCCTCCGGTAGTGATTCTATCCGACCTACTATTCCAAAAACTAACGGCGCATAATAATACGTTGTCCCCGACGAACGCGGCGACGGAGATAACACACGCGGGCGTCACGGCCTCGTTCGACGCGGACGGTGTATATTTTAGTATGGATTTAGATCGGAAGCCCGGGCAAAACTCCGAGGAACCGTGTTCGGCGGATTTAAATCGTATAGGTTCACCGCGGGTTCTTCGTGTTATTTTACCGCGAATCCCGTACGACAATGCCGTTGTATTTTCGATGTAACGTTCGCTAAACTGCGGGGCCGCTTTACGCCCCCACTCTCCGACGACATTTGTCCAACGCCGACGTCCGAACACTCGCGATCTTTGTTACGGTCCGGTGCGTTCCGGTCGTGAGTCTGTGCACGGAAACCGATTGCGTAAATTGTCGCGATAATAACAGCCGCTTTTGGCGGCAATCGAAACGGAAATCGGCTCGCGTGCCCGAGTGAGACGTACCGTAGGCGTTTACGCGTCCGTCACACGCGGTCGGCGTCACGACCGCCGTCGTCGTCGTCCGGTCCGTCCGATTGGTTCGTCCGTGTCGATAGTTTCATTTCGTCCGCGTCGCCGCCGCCGCCGCCGCCGTACTCACGCCCGTTATAATATATTTGTATTATTATTGTTGTTGTACGGCCGGGACGATACGCGCTGCTCGCCGATTACACGTGCGGTGCGTACTGTACACAATGTCCCGTGTATGTAATAAGCGTACACGGCGGCGGCGACGGCTTAAAGACTTGTGTAATATACGGAGAAAAAAAAAAATCTCGAGCGGGTAAGAAAGAAAGAGAGTGAGAGAGAGAGACGTCGAACCGGCGGTGTCGTGACGTCATCTATAATATTATTACGAGCACGGTAATATACAGACGTTATCCGTCTCGCTCCGGTCGACTCGTCGTCGTCGTCGCAGTCGTCGCAGTCGTCGTACACGTACACTTGGGTGGTCCGTCGCGGTCGCGGTAACCGCGTTCACCGCCTCAGTCTACGGTTCGGTTTTGTGGTGCGATGTACGCGTACCCGTCGCTCTCGTCCCGGTCGTCGTCGTCCAGTCACAGCTCCGGTCCGACCGGAGCCGCGCGTTTCACCGGCAAAGTCCCCGGGACCGTCGTCGTCGTCGTCGTCGAAACCCGCCACAGGATCGTTCGGCGGAGTCGCGAGAGCGCAAAAAGCACCCCGGACATCAGTCGTCGCGATGCGGCGCCACCTGCAGGTTTGTGCCGGCCGCGGTTTCCGCGGCACGTCGAATTTTTCGTGCGCGTCGTCGTCCGCGCGTCTCGACCAAACTCTTGGCTGTGTAGACGCGCCTGCAGATTGTCCCCCCGAATTAGTGTCGTTTCGCCCGGTACATCTGTGTACCGAAATTACCGCACGAATTATGTGTTTCAGTATCCGATTTGTGTATCGTTCGGTGCCGCACTCTGCAGTATTCGTCGCATACCCGTGTACAAATCGGTTTTCTCTGATAGTGTATAGTATGTGAAAACGGCAGAAGTCGTGTCCCACGGCCCACGGACTCGGATGGTAAATTTGACAAACGGACGCCGAGCTTAGAGCCTCTTTCGGGCCATTACAGACCCGAGGGAAAGAGACGTGACAGAAAGAAGTGTGTACGTATATATACAGTCGCGTACACATGTCTCTGGATTTGCTGCAGACTTTCGAAATCGGCTGACGTCACGCTCCAACTAAATAAAATCACCGCGAGGTTCCCTTTCGTTTTGAAAATCGGCAGGTGACCGTCAGAAAACAGGCGGGTCGGATCTGTCATATCTAAGTTCAAAATACCAAATTTTCTTTAGATTCGTTTCAGTCGATGAATTGGCGAGGTAATTTGTTCGGTTTTCCTTCTAGTTTTCTGAACAAATGATTTTGAGGAAAACATATTGCAATATTAATCTCAATAGGTTTGATATATAGGTATTCTTCATCGTTGGCGATTTGTGTCCATCTTTCTATTTTTGATTCGCATACTTTTTTCACCATTTCGTGTGGGGTAGGTTTGATTATATGTTTAGAAAGTTTTTGAGTATTTTTAAATCGAAGATGAAAAATAAATAAACGACGATTGAAAAATTGCTTTCGGCGTACGCCATATTCGTACGCTGTCGAATACATCAAATGACCAACAAACTAAATAATTTATTAAAAGTCAAATATCTGCGTCACAGTGCGATATCGAGATCGAACTGTGTCGGTGCTTAACGTTTGATATTTTTTTTTCTTTCGACTGTCTTCCAGTTATTAATTCCCGTAAGACGTGCTTCAGATATTGTAAGACATATTTTGGTGCGGTATCGATGAGATAAATGTATAGTAATATTATTCCAGCGGTAAAGGTTTGAAAAAAAAATTCCTTGATTAACACTTATCTGATGTGAATTGACAGAGTATATTGCGTGTATTCGATGGTAGCGTTTGAAGCCCCCCGCGGGTCTGTTTGCCCGGAAAAAGAAAACGTCTAGTACACGAAATATGACAAAAAACACTGCGACACATTATATCGTCCGTCTAAACTCGCGCGGACGTCTCGTAGGCGTATTCTCGGCGTTTCAAACGACGATTAGCGGGCCCGTCAAAGGCGTCGTACGATTTTTCGGTATTTTTAAGTCTCCTGTTTAGGATAATACGCGTACAAAAAAAAAAATAATATTATTAGTCTTTGTCCGGGGCACCCGACGATAATTAATACGCTCTGTAATAAAGGACTCGAATATAAGTCCTGGACGCCGTCCAACATACGGCCACAGCGCGGCGGCGACCCTGTCAGAATTGATTGCGGTGAAAACTAGTGTTTTTATTAATTTTTTACGTCGTCACCGACACACGAGAATAACGTTTTTTTTTTTTTTTTTAACGAAATAAAACGTCGGTATCGGCGTCGCGTTAAGAGACACGTCTCAAATCTATGTAATCGATAAAAACGGTTTTCCGGTGAATCCTATGCAAATGAAATGGTTTGGATGACAAACAGAAAACTGCTTACAAACTATTTTGTTATAAACCTATTAAAAAGCCCGATAGGCACGTTAAATGTTGAAATAAAAACTTAAACTTTAACCAAGCAAAAAGCATTCTTTTTTAATATTCTTTTTACAACTGTCAAAATAAGAAAGAACGGTGTTCAGGCATTTGAACGCTTTGTAACGTGACGTTTGAAAATTTCAATTTTAATATCAAACCGAACGAATCGAGCAAACGTTACAGCGTGTTCCAGATTATGATCGTAAAACATTTAGCGTTTGCGTCTGAATGGCTTAAAACGGCCACCGCCTAATGTAAAACGTGTCGTCGAATTGTACACCTGATTATTATTATTTTTCGCTTTGTAATTCACCCGGGGGGGTAGTGACGTGTTTTCTATTGAGACTGCTCGGCCGAAAGGGAGTGTAATAGTGTAAACGAGTGTGGATACGCAGGATGTCTAAAGAGAGACAGAGAGAGAGTGAGAGAGTGAGGGAGTGAGACAGGGCGAGATACGGAGAACACAAATCTCTTTCTACGCTCCGACCGACGACGTTAGTGGCGTATAGAAGTGGGGGAATACGAGAAAAAAAAGAAGGAAAAAAAAAAAAAAGGACGAGAATTCAAAATCCAACGTCCCGCTGTTCTCGGTTCTGAGAAATTCACGGCCAGTCGCATTCCATCGCGGGCATTATTATTATCGAAATGTTTATCTGCGCCGTCTAAACGGATCGCGCCTAAAACCCACCGGCCGCCCGTCGTCGGGGGGGCCGTCCGCGTCGGCGTCGGCGGTATACACCGCGGCGGTAACCCATACGCGACCAGAGACCGGCGCCTTCTGTCACCTAAATTGTTGTCTTTTCGGTTATACGTTTTTCGGGAATTTTTCGCGTCCCGTCCGGGTTCGACTGCGGGCGCGCGACGATCGGCGGGTCCGACCGGACCGCGAAGTGGCCGTCATTTGCCGTGGCCGATTTTTAATGGGAGCGTCCGGGTCTAAGGTTAGGTCTGAACCATGAACCGCTCGCTGTCCGCGCGATGTTGGCCGTTTAGGGAGTTGTTTTTTCGGCGCACCAAAACGGAAAAAAAATTCGATTTTCCACACGCAATTCGTTACTCGCGACCGACCGTAGATTTATCAATACAATTTCAATGATAATAATAGTCTGGTATGTTTATAATCACCGACATAATATGCCCGTTACGGACTGAAAAATTGCTCTAACCGAAAAATGACAAAAGACCGATGTTGTTCCTTTTAATATACAGCCATTGGCAGAAGAAAAAAAAAATCATATTTTGATACCTAAGATAGTTTTAAAAATAAACGAGTTTAACTCAAAAAAAACGAAAAATACGATT
This sequence comes from Cinara cedri, assembly GCA_902439185.1. Lineage (NCBI taxonomy): Eukaryota > Metazoa > Arthropoda > Insecta > Hemiptera > Aphididae > Cinara > Cinara cedri. The sequence continues at coordinate 182,064 of CABPRJ010000062.1, forward strand.
TTTTTCAAATGACAATTTCGTTAATTAAAATTTATTTTATATTTTTCTACTTTGGAAATCTTTGTTTAAATTTCAAGAATAGCATATTTTCTGAAAAAAAATAAATTGTTCGTCCACTTTGTGAGTAAGAATGTCGTTGTTTGATCGTACAGTTTTCTAAATAATTGCGAGAAACCGGGGGTGAAGGGAGACGTAGGAAATTCGAGTTTTTCGGTTAAAAACTATTGTTGTAGAGATACTATTGTAATTTTCGCGATTTACTATCATATTAGCCTTTCCAAAGCCGTGTCTACGGTGGCAGCATAGAGTGCCTGGGCTGCCCCTAAAATTTTATAAAGGCGCCGGTCAACCGAATTTTATGTCTAATGATGGCTTACAATTTAAATTTAAAAAAAAATAACTGCATTATGCATTGTTTATGACAAAATATTATTTTCTATCAGTCTATCATTTTTATTATTCTATATATTCACACATCATGTACTTTGTTAATTTACTTAAGTATATGGCGGTGTAATCCAGGTCTGTACACGAATGAATATTTCTGTAGTTTAATTTAAAGGTACTGAAAATACTGAAGGTTATTAATTGTAAATAGACAATACAGTATTTTGAATTATATAAATATTTTTTTTTTTTGGGGGGGAGGCTATCTTCCCCCCGTATTTAAAGGGGATTTTTTCGGTTCGTTAAGTGGCGCCGACCAATGGCTAGGCCGCCGCTGCGGACGAAGTCTAGTCACGCCTAATGGGCCCTTTCATGTAACAGACGCGGTTATCGGCTCCGAATCGTTTTTCGTTAGCGACGGTCCGTCTTCTTCGTACTCAACGACTCGACGTATCGGCTCTTCTTTTTTATTTTATTATTTCCATCCGCCGCGCAGTACCCGTACGAGCGTACGGTACAGTTGGCAACGGCAGACGAGAGCGACAGAGATAGCCGAGAAAATAATAAAATAAAACGTCACGGCGAAAAGGTTCGACTCCCGGAAACGGCTTGCGCCAATGTTGTACGCGGTGTAATAATACGACGCGCGCGTCTCGTCCGCGCCAGCGTGTACGATAATAATATTCTCCTCTGTGTTACGCCGCCGACATCTGAAAATAGTGTCGTAAATCAACAGCTCGCTCTAGCCGCCGCCGCCGCACATGGCCTACCGTTAAAATAAAACACTCTTTACGAAAAAAAAAAAAAATATATACATATATATATATAAATAATAATAAAGGACTGCGCGGGTGTAACGACGACGGCTTGCTTGTCCGGGGGGAATTTTTACTGGCGGCTCCACCTTCTCTTGCATGCGTTCTCCTCCGCTGTCACCGCCGCGGTTGTCAGCCGATACGATTCGTTTAGCACCGAACACGTTCGTTTTTTTTTTTTTTCTTTTCGGATACACAACAACTGCGCGCGCGCGCGCTCGCGTTCCATGCCGACGTACGTTTTTATTTTTACAAGGAGACGACCTCCGATACACGTACGTATGCAAGAGAGAGAGAGAGAGAGAGACAGATAGAGAGACACGGAGAGCGAGAGACTGCAGAGTACGACACAGACAGGGCCTTTACTGATCCGAGACGACCCTCCAGCCGTGGGAAACAAACCGGCGACGGGGGTTTTAAAAGTCGACGGTCAGACGGTCGTCTACTCGCGCACGTTTTTTCGAAGAGCGCCCTCGAATAAATTAAAAACGCGTCGCGATATGTCCCCGAACTGGTCGTTTGATAAAAATTAGTTTTTTCCCGAATACCGTCAACCCCGCCCCCTCCCCAAGATAGTACTCAGCGAAGTACTGCGATAATTTATCGAGTATAGGGCGCGCAAACAAAATACGGTATAGCCTTCTCCCCTCCGAAAAAACTCGGCCGAGGCAGCTCCCTAAAAATCAATTCCTTATCGAGCGCGTGTATATCACGGGGTGTCGATCACCCTCCCCCCTCTCACGAAAAAAAAAAATTACCGGCTCTTTGCGTCTGCGGAGTCCAGCGTTTCTTTGTTTCAAAACGTCCGTTGCTAACAATAGTATACGGGTCGCTGTAAAAGCCGGATACGATCGGCGACCGTCTTAATATCGTTTTAGATTCTGAGCGGAGCGAGCAACGTATTGGTTTTTGTTAATGGTGTTTATTATTTTTCCGCAAACGACTTTTCTACCAGAAATTTTGCTCCGGTTTTCAAGTGTAGCGCTTTTTCCGGAATTAACGGATTGGAATCACGGGAACGTAACGGCTTTTCGAAACAAGACGTGTGCCCCGGAACTCGGCTCGGGATCGTTTTCGGTTAGCAACGGTCAGTCGTTGCGTACAGGCGCACGTTAAATTCCCCAACTTCTCGCCGGTAGCCCACACACCGTGCGAAAAAAAAGTCCGTTTGTTTGGTTTTGTTTTTTTTTTTTTTCTGGCATGATTCGTCCGTGCGAGCTTGAAAATCGGTACAGATATTCTCCGGTGCGTGCGCGCGCACGTTTCGAGTGGTGTCTGCGAACTCGCCTCGGACGTTTCCCCGTCTGATTTACGATGCGCCGCGTTTTAAATAACCGCTCGACGGCCGCGGGTTATAATAGGTATCGTGTTTTTACGAGGCCTGCGGCACGTCACACAGTATTTACGGTTTTTATTTAGTGTGGCACTGCCGGCGCGCGGCCGTGTTTACACACTCGACGGAAGTCAATATTCCCGGCAACGCGTATTAATAGCCCCGTGTGTTTCGCTCGTTTACAGCTTAGTCGGCGGTTGCGGCGTCGTCGGTGGATCCGGTGACTTGGTGTCGCGGAGGGGGGCGGGTGGCGTCCTGCCGCCGCACCATCCGCACCCCCATCCCGCCGATTTTCCCCATCCGCTCCGGTTCAACTGCATGGATATCTGTTCGTCGTTCGCCACAGTCGGTTCCCTGAGTAAGTGACACCACTACACAAATACTAATAAATAAAATAAACAAACGAACAGCCGCGGGCGTACACGCGTCCACGACGCGGCGAATCGCGAACGACAGTGTACAACGTTCTTTTTCTTTCCCCCCTCCCTATCTGCAGGTTCGGGCCTGTGCAGTCCGTTGGCGCAGAGCTTCTCGCGCCAGGGTGGCAAGAAGCGGGCGCTGTCCGTGTCCCCGTCCCCGGACCTGGAACTGCACGGCCGGATCCGGTCGTCGCCGAGCGCCCTCTACTCGGCGGCCGCCGCGTACGGCGCGTCGTGTTCCCGGAGCTCGAGCACGTCCGGTTCGTACGGCCACCTGAACCCGCTCGCGTTCACCATGCAACACCATCCGTCCGTCATATCGCCGCAAGTCCAGCAGCTTTTGCGGTCGGCCGGCGGCCTGCACCTGCCGTGGCACAACGCCGCGTCCGTACCGTCCGCCAATCACCACGCCTCGTACAATTTACACATGTTACCGGTGCCGGCCCAGGACAATCCGCAGGTAAACATCCGCGTTTTTCACGCGACCCACATCGGTCTTATTGGCCGTATCGTGCGCGTTTCGTTTCTTGCGTTGTTTTAACGAATACCGCGCGCATTGTTGTAGACGACGTTGGCCAACGACACGTGCAAAACGAAACACGAAAGAACGAAATCGAAATCGAGTTCGAAAAAGCCGTCTCAAAAGCAGCTGCTGTCCGAAGACTTGAAACAAAACTCCCCGGAGTCCATTGGCGAACTCAAAGGGGAACCGGACTTCATCGAGACCAACTGTCATTGGAAACACTGTAACCTGGAATTCCAGACTCAGGCCGTGTTGGTCCAGCACATAGTCAACGATCACATCCAGGCGAACAAAAAGTCGTTCGTGTGCCAGTGGCAGGATTGTTCCAGAGACGAGAAGCCGTTCAAAGCGCAATACATGCTGGTGGTGCACATGCGGAGGCATACTGGCGAGAAGCCGCACAAATGCACGGTAAGTAATAACGGTTCGCGAAGTGTAAAGTCGCGAAACTGACGACGGTGAGGTAATTACGACATTTTAAAAACGTTTTCTTTTGCCGTGTTTAACAGTTTGAAAATTGCACCAAAGCCTATTCGAGGTTGGAAAACCTAAAGACTCATCTCAGATCTCATACGGGCGAAAAGCCCTACACTTGCGAACATCCCGGTTGCAGTAAGGCGTTCAGCAACGCGTCAGACAGAGCGAAACATCAAAACCGCACCCACTCCAGCGAGGTAAATATCATATTACCGTTTTATTATTCGTGTGTTCATTCCGTTTCAATCAATACGCAGTGGCGTATTTAGATGGGGCGAAGGGGGCGAACGACCCCGGCGGAAAAACTTTAACAGATTTAGGAGCGGCAGTTTTGTTGAGTGTATTGATTTTTGTTTTTATCACAAAATGTATAACATTCAATAGCATCATTGGTTAAGTTATCAGTTAGCACGCTGGAACACAGATTAAATTCTCTGCTATGCGATCTTAATTTTTGTACCTCTACAATAGGCACAGGAAAAGTTGAGTTATCCTCCGCAAAACAATTTTTTAAAGGAAAAAAGAACCAAAAAATGTCAAATGTCTGTAATATATTTCTTTAATTATATTTCATAGATTGATTAATCTGCGATTTTATAGGTAATTGTTGTAAGCGCTGTTGTATAAAAGGGCGATTTTGTGCCGAGAAAGGTCACCTTTTGTGTAAACATTTTTCTACACGCATTGTCTACACATTGCGACCCCAAGTAACAAGTAATATGTGATAACAGATTATCGTATTAAATGATTTTGAGTTGAATGAAATACGAGTGAAACGACTGATAACTTTTAAAATTTACTTATGTCGTTATTCCGTACGATTTTTTCATTCGAATATAAAACACCTCGAAATAATTGTAAACTGTTAAAAGGTCTGACTTAAAGATTAGGAGGGGAAATATTTTGTGGAGGAGGGGGTGGCAATAAAATAGTTTCGCCCCGGGGCGCAAGTTATCTAAATGCGCCACTGTCAATACGGTAATGTCATTAATTATAAAAATAAAAAAAAAAATAACATTTTGATTATCCATATTAAAATATATCGTTGTGCTTGATTTGTGTGTACATTGCAATCACAGCGGGGAATGTCGAATAGGTGAGAACGGACAATAATCTTACGTAATACGAATGCGAAAATTTTATCGTTCCGAATCGTTTGTCCAGATTAGTACTGACTTTTTTTTTTTTTCTTTTTTCCGACATTTTTAGAAACCGTACATATGCAAAGCAGACGGTTGTACGAAACGGTACACGGATCCCAGTTCCTTACGCAAGCACGTCAAGACGGTTCACGGGGCCGATTTTTACGCGCACAAACGGCACAAGGGCAACGGCGACAACGGCCGCGGTGGAGGCGGCGGCGGAGGAGGCGGCGGCGGCGGCGGCGGTGGCGGCGGTGGAGGAAGTGGCGGCGGCGGCGGCGGTAACGGAGCGGGCGCCGACGACGCGTCGCCGTACCGGAGTGACGAAATGCCGATGAGTGCCAAAACCGTCAGCGTATCTAGTCCGAGCATTAAATCCGAAGTAAGTACCTGCGCGTTCCGTAAATAAATTCCAAACTCTCGTCGCACATCGGTATTGATAACGCGCGGTTCTTTCAGGAAACAAACTCTCCTGGGCAACAACCCAGTCCCATGAGCGTCCCGTACAACAACAGGATGTTCCACGACGAGCCCATCAGCGACAGCAATCACAGCGCCGACGCTCTGGACGACAACTGGGCGGACGACGGACAGGACGCAGACGTGAGTTATTTTATAGTTTTATTTCGGGACCGTACAAGAACATTAACATTAGTGGCCAAGTGCGTTAGACGCGGCCGTGTCGTTTTACCGGACGTTTTTTGATTGTCGATGTGTTTGCTATCCCGCAGCTGTTCGATCTCATCCCGATGCAGTCCGAAGTGGGAATGGTGACTTCGGCGCCCGCGGTCCGGAGAATGCGACGGTTCGTGCCGCACGCCGGGTTGAAAATGGCCGTCGCCACCAGCGAACTGTCACCGATGCCCGACTCGAGTCCGGGGCACGGCGGCGGCATACACGAACTGAACAAACGGTTGACCGATATGAAAATGGCGTCCAACCAAGACACCGTACTGCGGAGAGAGAGCACTTTTAGTAACTACTGGAGTATGAAGTCCGACCAGAGCCGCAGGAACAGTCAAGTATGCGCGCCTACACGAATAATATTGTGTACAACAACTAGGGTTTAGGATGTTTATGCATTTGAAATCCGCAAAAAGCGTTTAAAATAAAAAGATCTAAAAGACTATTTAAAAGAGCAATAACGGTAGAGGGGTTTAAAATCCCTGCCCCCCCCTTTCTAGCGATTCTAACATATTGAAAATAATTTTTCAACTGTACACATGATCATTACAAAGTAATTTTTTTTAGATAAATAAATGCTTTGTGTTATCATATTTTGTCAGTGTTAGAAAATTGTATTTAACAGTGTTCGAACCGTTAGAAGAGGTATTCTAAAACTCCTCTACCACTTTTTGAATATGTTTAAGTGCTTTTTTGCGAATTATTAGTGCATAAACACCCTAACCCTAATAATAACCATATCTCGTATACACGACTCTGTATATTCACCGGTCACTTCTTTCCCGTGTCGTAGGTGCCCTCCGAACATCACAGACTGAGTAACGCCTCGTCCCTGTACGATCCAATATCCGTGGATTATTCGCCTAGTCAAGCGAACACGGCGATGGGTCCTGATCTCGACGTAAGTGCATATTGCCGACTTAAAAGGAAACCGTGTTCGTTTTCGTTATTAATCGTTGTTCGTGTTCTCGTATAGGCGTTCCCCGAGAGCGAAGAATGCATACAAATGCCGGAAAGCGCAAAAATGTCCAGACCTCAAGCTCACCAAACGGGCGCTGTACATCACCCGAATTCGAACATTAACTTGGACGAAGTGGGTGAAGGCGAATCTTTGGAGAGCAAAATGGTACTGCCGGACGATTTTGACGACGTCATCAAAGACATGGTGAGTTTCAGCCGTTAAACGTTGTTATTAACGACAAGCCAACACTCGCGACGAGAACACTATCCTATAATTAATATATCGGAATTCTATGTTGTTAAATTGATTTGACCTTTAACTGTTAAGCCTCGCGTACGAAAATAAAATAAAAATTGTATTTCGACTTACAGATAAGTAAGAAGATTGACAACTACGACCTCGGGGCATTCGACGCGGAAAACACCATCGACGAACTGACCGAATCCGCTCTGGAGCATATGCCCGCGTTGTCCCCGACCGTAATCCCCGATACCCTGAGTGGCGTAGTCAGTCCTCGGACGCTGCAAGCCAATCCCCCTGCGCCGGTCCCGCCTCCCACGGTCACAAACGACAGGCCGAAGGTGCAGGAAAGCCATCGGAACATGCGCAGCAACAGTCTACCCGTTAACTGGCAGGGTCAGGGACAGGGGCTGGACGGATTGCCGCGATCGGTGTACCAACATCAGTTCCAAACCCAAAGGCCTTACCCGGCGAATCCAGCGATGCCGCTCAATAACAACACGAACAACAACAACATGAATTTCGGACCGGCCACGACACCAGTGATGCAGCAGAGGCAAAACGGCGGACGATATTCGTATTCATCCAACCAAGATTTCGTAAACTACAACCATAACTACGCCAACTTCAGGCAGCAGAACGGCGTGCTGCAACAGTACCAAATGAAGAACAACAATCAACACTACCAGCAGCAGCAGCAGCAGCAGAACAACAACAACAACAACCAACAGCAGCAGCAGCAGTTCCACGAACACGGTGGTAACGGCGGCTATTATCAGAACCAGGACGTTTACACGCACAGGTGTAGTCAGAGGACGGGCGGTGGCGTTAACGAGGGCGTCGGACAGACCAACGCTTTGCACGGTATGGCAGCCACGGCCACAGCAGCAGGGTACAACGGCTATTACGGCGGTTGCAACAACCAACAGTGCAACCAACAGCAGTGCAACAACCGGCAGCAACAACACCAGCACAACAATTACTATCAAAGCGGCGGCGGCTACGGTAACAAGTTCAACGGTAATGGTAATTACCAACACAGGCCCACGACCAACGCGAACCACCAACGGGATCACCATCAGCACCAACAGCAGCAACATCAGCAACAGCAGCAATATTACATGGACATGGACAGGAAACACAGGGATAACAATAACGGCGCGGTGCAGGCGGCCACCGGCGCCGCCGGTCCCGCGGCCGTCGACGAGAACGCGTCGCCATTCCAGCCGTCCCACATACTGCCCCACGTGTTCGACGGAGGGAACAACATGGTGATCAAAGACATGTCCGCCTCGTTGAGTTCGCTGTACGACGAGAACACGTTTTTCCAGATGTCCACGGTGTTTTCCGAATCGTAATTATTTATCGTTCGCGTCCGTCGCGTTTGTCGTTATTTCATGTATAAATTAATATTAATTTGTTTAAACTATAGTTACCACTCGGTAGACCCCTGCCCCTCCTCCTCCTCCTCCCCCATCCGCCCCTCACTGGTTGAGCGAAGCGTCCGCCGCGTTCGTGTTGATTTATCATTTACTACTCCGCGAACCGGCCGTCATCTCTTTGTCCGACGGACCGATCGGTTTGACAGTTTGTAAAACGCGATCGTAAGTTTTAGAGTATATACATACATAAAAAGTGTAATTTTTTTTTTTTTTTTTTTATCGTTTTTAATATTATAATATTAAGTGTATTTTTTGCGTAAAAATTTATAAAAAAAAAAATGTGTAAATCCATTATTGGATTCGATTATTGTGTGTTTGTGTGTACATGAAAACGTTAAAATTCATAATTTTATTTATTTACAATTATTATCATATCGTTTTGAACTGTAATAAACGTAATATTATTATTATTATTATTATTAATTTTTTTTTTTTTTTTTCTGTTATAAACGATGTGATCTTCGTTTTAGAAGACTTTTATCTTATTTATTTTGATTTGTTACAAATAAAGCCGTAAATGTACCTACACCTTATATGTATATATATGTATACATATATATATATATATATATATATTATATACCTTTTTACACGGCGTGTTTACTTCTTTATCCGTTCGAATCGATTGAATACGCCGGCAATACGGATGGAAGACTCGCGAGGGCCGGGCCCCGTCGAAACGCACATGGCCGAGAAATCGTCAGACCCGCGGACGCGCCGTGCACCCAAAGTGGTCGGCGGTCACTGGTCGCTGTTATCATACAATAAATGTAATACTGCAGTATATCGGTAACATTGCGCGATGCGGTCATTTTCGAATTCGAAAATACTGTCGCGGCGCGAACGAAAAATAAAGTAAAATTTTACAAAAAAAAAAAAAAAACAAACGTAATCGGTGCGTATATTACAATTGTTATTGTGTGTGTGTGTAGAACGTGCGACGACCCCGCGTGCTTTCAATCCGGATATATTTTAACGCGACGAGGACTGTTACTGCACAGACATGTTTGATATTTGTGTTTCTCTGTATAATTTCCGTACGGCCATTATCACGTGCAATTTTCAAGTTCAATCCCCGTTATTGAATGTTATTAAATTAAATTGACGCGTTGCTTAAATCATATCTCGCGGTTAATCGAGTAGCGAATCTGCCTGTCCGGGTCTTAAATCGCTAAATAACTCCTAGCTATGAAAACTATTCTTGGTCCAACGGGGACGGGCGCGGGCACTGTTGTAGGTGGGAAGTGGGGAAGGCGGGATATGTAGGACGGGAAGAATTCAACGCGTGTCTGTACGCAACGATTGGCCATTGCGATTCTGAGCGGAGTTCGGTTGATAGTGTTGCTTTGCCAACAACACACACGCATGTCACATTATGGTAAAACAATTACGCACGCATTAAACATTTTCTTCAATAATGTTTCTTATACCGATTTTCCCGTTTCTCCTACGTGGTTGCCTGGTAATATTTTATACGATATTATTTATAAGTCTTCGCTGTTGCGCGATGACGAAGCGTGATTAGTGATTGTCGAAATAACGGGGAGGGGGCGGAGTAAATTACCCGGATTTAGATCGCGCCGTGTCGAATATTTGCAAAACGAAACGATGTCGAAGACGCCCGTTACGGTTAGGTTACAGTGACTTTTACGTTTTACGGTATCGATGTCGAATAAATCGAATAAATAGCAATATTATTGTTGTTGACAGGGGTCGGCCGGACAACACAATGTACTTGCGTGATTTTAGAAACCGCGGCGGAAAATATACTGCAGTCGTTTCACAGAGGACGCTGAATAAAAAAAAACCGATCGGCCGTAATTCGTCGGGAAATCAATATCGAGCGATTAACGCCTCTATTAGTGTTCGGCGACATTTGTTTATTGAAAAAGGCGCAATAAAAAAAAAAAATAAAACCTTCGGGTATTGGCTGGCAATTAAAACCGAGGCTTAAAAACGCTACCGAAAACATCGGTAGCCGGATGGGAACGGACAAACTGTTGCGGACCGACTACCGCTTACCGTTAATTATGACACGGTTACCACGGCGGCCGGTTCTTTACGGAGACCGGTCCAACACTTGCTCCGAGAGAATACTATTGTAAACGGGTGTAATGATAATATAATAATACGAACCCCGAAGATCAGCCGCGCTGGTCACAGCCTACTACCACACCGTTCGTTTAAATTCAAAATGGCACTCGACAATAGCTCGTATTGCTCCCTACCCGATTGTGGTGGGGACTACTGTGTAACTTTCAAGAATCCGGCCAAAGCCATTATTTTCCTCTCTCGGTGTCAACCTATCCCTCACCGACGCCCTTTCGGGCAATTTACAGACGATTTATAATTGAGAAATACGTGCGCGTTGATTTGGGACGTCAACCAGTCGTGAGCAGCGTTGTCCGGACAACACGGCGGTGGCGTCACGGGGAACGCGCATGCCGGGACCTGTTATGTGCGCGGGTTAGGATCAATTAGCGTTCAACGCGCGTGCGTTGATCGCCGTGGGTGTTGACAGAGACGGGACCCCCAGCGCGGACCGTTCGCGGGCACCTCGTGTGTTTGGGAGACCCCGGGCAGGACCGTGCGGTGTTGCCGGGCCGCACCGGTTACCGCCGGGAAGGGCGGCGGGAACGCATTTTGTTCCATCTTGACCGGTCCGCTGTTTCGGTGACCACCTACGGGTGAACGCCCGCGGGGTGCGTCCGAGTCTGGATCGCGAAATGTGGAAAAATCGATATGTATACGTGTGTATTCCTTTTTCGGATGCTCACGCGCGTGGACGCGAAACCTAGCACTTGGATGGGACGGAAAGTAAGAGAAAACAACAAAATACGGGGGGGGGGGGATTTTGGCCTATCGCACTTGGGACGCGGAACGCGGCGATTGGCATAGCGAGACGGGCACACGAATCTAGCCGGTTGATTCCCGCAAGTACACCGGAAGGATTTGACATAAAAATAAAACATTTGTAAAAAAAAAAACGTATTCATACGGAGAAACCTTAATTAAATTACCTTAAAATCTAATTGACAAGTTGACCGCCGCGGTATTTTTATAGAGCCGTCCTCACACGGTACGAGTACCGGAATAGGTACTCACCACGTTTGTCACGTACGCCGTTGTATTTTTGGACATTGTAACACGGGCCACGGGTATTTTCGTCATATTTCCCAACAATTTTCTCATCGTTATTGTTTATTTACACCGTTTGAATAATAATTAACAGAAAAATAAACCGATTTCGAGTGAGCGAAGTTTAACCAACTAACGGGGTATCGGCCAATTACTAAATCGTATACACATTACCCGTCGTTCACCCGGACATGTCCGCCCGGCGGACCGGGTCGGGACTCACTCCGTTGATCCGTTCGAGGCACCATCGTGAATCGTGCCTAGGTACACGACCTTTTCTTGGCGGCGAAAATCGGCGAATCCGTGTAGTGCACGGGAGTATTTCGTTAGGAGAACATGCGTGCGGTGACGGAAATCCCGAGACGGGGTCTAAACGCGGCGGAGAACGAAGCGCACGAACGGAAAAACAAAAGAAACTGGGTGGCGGAGCGCGGAGACGTCCGCGGCACGTCGCCGCGGGCCGACGTTTTTGGCGATAAGGGGAAACGTGATATGATTGGCCGTTAACCCGTGGTCGGAAATATAATATTATCGCGAATTGCGACAGATTGCGAACGCATAAACCTTTGCGCGGGGAGGGGAGGGGGGAAAATGATTGTTGATGATGACATGAAATATCCGTCGACGCGGGCGTAATCTATTGACCGGTCGACCGTGTCGGCGGTACGTACGGCGCGTCCTTTTTGTCAACGGGAAATGGTCGGTTTTGGACGTTACAAGTGTTTTACTTAATGAGCACATTATTTTCGGAGGCCTCGTCGAGTTTTCGGCTGGGAAAGGAGCGGTTGAAATCCCCCAAAGGCCCCTACTCTGTCTGCGCCACTACGTTAGAGTTTAGAATTTAAACAAAAATTTATACCCCCCCCCATAGTCTATAAAATATGTATACATATATTTCTTTGTTTGTGTATTTGGCGGAAAATGTCGCAGTGGAGGCAGCCGACTCTATTGCTTCTCCCGTGCGCACGTTTCTGAATGGTAGGCGTTATTATTGTTTATTATTGGTGTACAGCCGGCAGCCGTTGCTCCGATGATAACGTGTTATCGTTAGGTTTAGATGCATCGTTTTTAACGTAAAGTTCAGTCACGGAAAATATATTAAACCACTGAACTCGATAAACGTGCTCTGAAATGTGCCATGAATTTGGTAGGTTTCTACGTCTAGATATTCGATGGTTTCGGTAAATTCTGTTTTAACACAAAATCAGTTTTGTTATGTAATCATAATTTTTTAACACGTCTTAATCGTAACAATAAACTAAAAAAAAAAAAAAAATCGCACATGATGTACGTAGCTGTCCAAAATACTAATACTCCTGCCGGGGCCCAATCCGCCCCTGAAAATCAATATTCGACGGATACAAAAACTGTCGGTGTTTTTTCGTGGCAATTATAGAAACCGACGCACTTCATCGTAACCAAGGCGTTTATAATAACAAATCGCCTTGATCGTACCTACTGTATGGACGCCGGGCGGCTTTGCAGCCGCTGATACAACCGGTTGTTCCGTTATCACTGTTATCAGCCGCCGTCCGGTGACCAGTCGTGTTCGTTCTTAATTCGTCGGTCGTATTTCGTTCCACCTTACTGATCTGTAGTCGCCACAGTTTTTGTGTGGATTTCGCAAACGCCGCGCACCGAACAAAGTTAACTTAACTAATTTACCTACACTCTCGTTGTAAATACAGTCTGTTCACGCTTTTGGTTCTTGAACGATACAGTACTTACGTTGTCAGAACATTAACCCGACACCATGACGCCGTGTTCGAGCGAAACTGTAGACCTGCACGAGTGCCCGAGATTGATAACAGGACTAACACGACACGCCGGGAGAGTATGACTACAATGTTTAAATTTTACTATAGAAAAAAAAAAAGAATTAATAAAAACAGTAGGCATCGAGTACCAACAACGTTGATTACTGATCTGCAGTCGTTTCCCATTGAGATCGCTGTTCAATTCGTTATTAGATAATATTTTGTATGAACATATAGCATTAAATAAACATCATGTAAACTGATTTTCTGGTTTATAATGCATTATTTTTTTGTAGATCATTAAGTTTCGAATAAATCAGAAAAAAAAACAATATAGACCAATACCTACACCATTGACTTTGTCACTGAAACCGATCAGGAAGTGGACAAATTGCTCATTGAAGGAATTAAACGAAAATATCCCAACCAACCATAAGTATGTTAGCGGAAAAATATAATGAATAAATACAATTCATTACATTGATTAATTAATTTATTTTTATATATACATTTTTTATTTACATATTTATTTACTTTATTTATTTACGAGTATTAACCATATTAATAGTTTTGTTTTTACTTTATTATTTATTATGGCAGGCCTAGCCAATGTTCCAACTAAGATAATGAACAGGATTGAATGTTTAAACATGAACTTAATTAATACTAATATGAATATCTACTTCAATAAAACTTGTAAGATATTGAAATTCGTTCCAAAATGCATCAATATACATCTGAAGCTGCAATTAAAGCCAAGAAAGCAACAGAGACAATATTGCTGAACACTGAAATTAAATATTTATTCATTAGCAAAAAACATGTAATAGTAAGAGAGATTAATAATTTAGAAACAATTTTATACCAAAGTTTAAACCACTTACAGATTTCACACTTTAAAAATCATATCCAACAAACATTACTACATAAGAAAAATTAGAAATGGCATAGGGTTAATGATAAAATTAATATTTTAGTAGCACAAAATACACTGAAATTACAACTTAAAAACCAGCATTCTTTTCAACTACGAGTTACTAATTTAATTTTCATAGTTTTCAATAAAGCTAAAAACAATTTATTAAATGAAGGTAACAAATTCAATACATATCAAACATTAAACTTTCAATCAATTAAAAAGCAATTAATACAATTTGAATCTGTTATAAATTATATGCAATTTCAAAATCAAAATTAAACGATAAAACTTAATAAACATCACCAATATAAACTACAAAAAAAAAGCCTAATAAAATATTAAAACAAAAAAGTATAGTTAAAAGACAAAATACAATTATTAATAACATACTGAATAAATTAAAAACAAATAATTCAGAAATAGTTCCGGTAGATAAATCTAATGCTATTGTTACTATATTTAACCTAACGAAATTCATAAAAAAAAAACTTTAGATCTTATAAATAACAATAATATTCAAAACTTAACTGATGGCCTAAATATAATTTACACTAAACAAATTAATAAACTGATAAAAAAATTCGAAAAAAATCATATCTAAAGTCCAAAAGAAAATATTAAAATCTGAGATATTACAAAATAGAGGCTCCACAATTACATCCACTCATAAAATTACATAAACAAGATAATCCGATTTATCCATTAATTAACTTTAAAACTGCTCCAACTTATAACCTTTCTAAATATTTAGACTCTCATAAAAGAGAAATTAAACACGAGTACCGATACTTCTATAATAAACACTTATGATTTTTTTAATAAAATTAATATTATGCTAGGTTACAAAATGGTTTCTCTTGACATTAAAATCTATATTTATATATCCATTCCTAAACACGAAACAGTAAATTTTTTAAAAAATAAACTTATACATTGTAATAAATTTAATACAAACAATGTACATAAATTATTCAATCAATAAATGTAATTATCAATCAAAACTATTTTCAATAAAATAACAAAATTATATTCACAAAAATAAGGTTTAGTTATGGGTGGTCCTTTAAGTGCTCTTTTATCTGAAATTTACATGCAAAATTATGAAACCAATAATATTAAAAACAAAATATATAGCCTATATATATAAGCATATATTACAGATATATTGATAACACGTTCAATTTATTTAGAGGTTTAAATAGACAAGCAGAAAATGTAGTTAACTACTTTAACAAAATAAATAAAAACATTCAATTTACACTTGAAATACAAATGAATAATAAATTAAATTTCTTATATCTTACAGTTTTCATAATAAATAAACTAATAAATAAATATTATATATTATTGTATATATATTGTACTATAATACCACATGATTCTAATCACCCTTATTCTCAAATAATATCATTTTTTAATTCAATATTCTATAGGCTTGAATGTTTTCCAATAAATAAACATAATTATCAACACCAGCTCAATATTATCTATTATACAGCCCATAGAAATAATTTCAATTTAAATACTATCAAAAAAATTCATAAACGTATTAAAGAAAAAATCATACACAACTCACCAAATAATGTTATTAATTATTGTAGTATGTAATATCAAAATAATATGTCTAACAAATTCGCTAAAATTCAGAACACTAATACAAATAATGTAAAAATCGCTTTTAAGACTAATAATAATTTAATCATGAACTAAAAACTTTAAGAAAAATCCCCCTTCTTTTGAAAATGCCGGTATATGGAAACTTAAATGTAACACATGTAATACATTTTATATAGATATAACAAATAGAAATTTTACAATAAGATATAGAGAAAACATTTCAGAAATAAAATTAAAAAAGACTGCTCCTAATTCAAATTTCACTAAACATGTTTTAGAAAATAACCATAATATAAGTTTTGATTTTAATACAGACTTATACAGAAATATTAAATACCCAAAATAAAATTTATATTAATTCAGTTTTAGAAGAATTGCATACTTCAGTGAATTAAAACAAAAACAATTTTAATAATATTTTAAATGTTCAAACCGATTTTAAAAATAATATCTTATATCATTATATTTTAGATAATAAATAATAATCAAATACATTTTATTTCTTAACATATCTATGTCTAATAGTAACTAATTTTAAATAATCTCTGCTATTAAAATAAATTATTTTTATATTCTGTGTAAAACAAACAAATTATATACATTTTTTTTCTCTTTGTATTCATTCATTTCATTTTTTATATTCAGTCGCGTTTTATATTTTGACTGTAATATACTTGATGAGAAATTTTTAATTTGAAATCGGTCATATAATACACTTGTCATAATACTCCCAGTGATACATTGATTCATTTATTTATTTTATTTTTATACATAAATTGTTTATTTATAGATTTATTTACTTTAATAATTTAAGGTTTATCAAAGAAGAACCATTTGTTGCTGGTGAAAAAGAGGTGCTGACCAATGCACCTTCTTGGGTTATAGATCTTGTGGACAGTACCACTAATTTTGTGCATAGTTATCTAAATGTTTATTATCTATAGATCTGCTCATTGACCGTGATGTCGAGTTAGGCATTATCTTTAACCTTATATTGGACATGTTTTGTAGAGCAATAAAAGGCTAATACGCATTTTTAAATGATGAACCCATTAAAGTCAGTGGTATAAAAAGTAAATTTTTCTTGGCACTTATAATGCCAAATTTGTAATTTTAATTTTTTTTTTTATCAGTTTATTTTAGAATTAAGTGATGCTTTGGTTGCTGTTGAGTATAGTTGAGTCAATATTGAAGAATTTGGGAATGCTGTGAACCTAAATATTCAGCAATGAATGCCTACAGGTAAAGTTTTAATTATGTACTATCTCAGTATACAATTTTATAAATACAATATTTCTTTTTCTAGTATTTGTGTTGTTGGTTCAGCTGCTTGGAATTTGGCTCAAATTGTAAGAGGAGCTATGGAATTGCATGTGCATTGGCATTCATACTTGGGACATGGCAGCAGGTGATATTATTGTCAGAGAAGCAGGCGGTTCTGTAATCGATCCAGCCGGTAATCAATATTAATGATTAATGTTTTAAAATATTACGTGTATATTTTTTAAGATAATGTAATAGAATTGAAGTGGTTTGAAAAAAAAAAATTAGTTCTTAAATTCATTAAAATAGTTTAGCTGAATGCCTAATATAAATTATACCCATTAATATATTATGTCCATTGTTCAAAGATATGAAAATGGTCTAATGAACATTTTGTGAACCAATTTAATATATTTGTTATCTTGTTAAAATTGAATCAAATATATTTTACTATTTAATTTTTAAATATTGAATAGAATATAAATAAAAAAAATCAATAAGCGACTTGTTTTTAATAATTGGCTATACAACACACAAACAAAAACTAATAGAGTGTTTTAAGATTTAAAAACAAATGTATATGTACTTTTGATGTATGTCATTTTAATAATTGAACCAGTTTTAATTTCTTAAGCCAACTAGTTGAGAGCATTTTAATTTTTAAAATGTTTTGGTGTTTTCAAACCATTAAAGTATTTACACCCGAAGAATAAGTTTTAATTTTAAAACTATTATATTTGAAATTGTTTTAACGCCATCATATAAACATTTTATTGATGATAATACTCATAATAATATACTATTTTGATTAGGTAAAACCTTACAATTAATGCACCATAAAATACTAGCTGCGTCATCAACAGATTGCCAATGAAGTATTTCCAAACATTGTGCAATATTATATAAAATAGCAAATGTATGTAACTCAATAGTCCTGATTTTTAAAACAACATTTTCTTAAGTATGCATTTCAAAAGTGAGGTTGGTAACTATTTTTTCTTTTTAATTATTAATGACATCTATTAATTAGTTGTTTTCGAACATTTTACAAAAATTACTTTCATTTTCTACCTACTTATAGCATTGCCATAATAGTATGATAATTGATAGGTAATACAAAAATATTAGCTATATGAAACAAAAATTTAAATAATAAAAGGAAATAAAATTGTAATAAATAAAAAAATAAAACAATGAATTATAAAACTGAGAATGGTTTATTTTAAAGTGATATCAATACATATTAGGTAAGTACATACCGTACCTATGCATTGTTTGGGCTATGGCATTTTTGAGTTGATGGTTGATGAATGTGTCTTAAATTAACAAGTCTGAAAAAACAAACATTATCATTAAAATTAAAAATCAAAAAAAAACAAAACATGACGTGTAACTCAAAAACATATTTTAAGTAAAATAATTAAGTATCAGAACCGAAAAAAAACCATAAGTACAAATTAATTTATTGTTATAGTTGTAGTGACCGAGAAAATTCGAATTTTTAGAATACTAAAATTAACTTTTATTAATTTATTACG
Source organism: Cinara cedri (assembly GCA_902439185.1). NCBI lineage: Eukaryota > Metazoa > Arthropoda > Insecta > Hemiptera > Aphididae > Cinara > Cinara cedri. The sequence goes on from CABPRJ010000062.1 coordinate 200,719, forward strand.
AATATTTTGAAACAAAAAGATTTATTATTTTTCGATATTTTGGTTGAGGCAAAATACCTAACAAAAATCAATTGTCATACTTAATAATTGATCGATTTTGTTTAATGTATATACCGCTTCAGGGCTTATTTAAAAACTATAATTAAGGAATACGAAGGAAAACCGACTTTCAAGTAGTTTTTAATCACCATGAATATTTTCCGAAACGGCAAATGAATGCTCTGCTCAGAATTAAAGAAAAAAAAAAAAAAAAAACGATATTTGTGATGAAAATATGTACTTACCATCAATTGGCTGGTGGCTGGAGCGGCCTTGGCGACGGTTTTGATGGCCTTGGCAGATTGGACTTGTCCGACGACAACGATGTTCATGGATACTTGTCCGACGACAACGATGTTCATGGATACCTTTTCAGCGCCCATTTTTGATTTTTGGTTTTGGTTTCGTGTAGTGAAATCGAAGTCTGAAAGAAATATGATTCAAAATTTCAAAAAATGGTCGAATGAAAAATGTGTAGATGCATTTTAAATAGGTAGGTGGGTAGGTAGGAAAACCACTTACCAAATAATTATTCTCACAAAAAGATGTGTTATGCCGGAATAGAAATCATATACGGGTATTTATACGTTTCCAGAAATCGATTAGATGACTAGTGATCTAGTGGCGTGATTCCGACACGCAAGCGCATTCGTCGGTCAGCGGTATGGCGTGATCGTCGTGTTAAAAAATACCGCTAAACATTATTATATACATTTTATAGAAAAGAATATGGTTTCGGCGGTTCTTTGGCTTGTTTTTTTTCGGTTTTGATTGGACTTTTATGGCTAAAAATATCGTAAACATAGTGGGTACCTATAACAGTTAGGTACCTTATGTACCGAAATAATTTTGATATCCAATGAACCCTGTATATTGTATAAGGTATACCTATGGTATATAGATATGTAGGTTCATCGATGTTTGGATGATGTGTACGTAGATACATATTAAAAGTACGAAAAAACATAAGTTCATAGAATCTTAAATTTCATTCCTTATTGCGTAGATACTATTAATATTTCGCTTTATTGTCAATGAAAAACATCATAGATTCCGATTGTCGTATGCGATTATTTTTTTTTTCTCAGAATACGTTCAAACGATTAATAAAAATATTCAGAATTTTTCGTTCCATAATTTATTGGGTTTAGGTAGGTAGGTAGGTAGGTAGGTACATTCGAAAATTCTTACCGGGCAAATATATAAATGTATAATATATGTGCGGACCACTTTAATTTTTGCCATATTAATAGTTGTATAGGTACCTAATTACAATTTTTGTTTTGAAAAGTAGAAAAACATTTTTGGACAATACATTTGTCGAAACTTTTACTATCAAATTAACATCATTAATATAATATCCACCTTTTATATATATGTTTTTTATGGGAAAATATTTCAGCCACTTAGGGACTATAAGATATCACTGTACAATTTCAATAGTCAGTAATATATCCAGGGTTTTCCAATTTCAAGTCCTCTACCGGCTTAGCTAAAAAAAAAAATAAAAAAGAACGAACATACTTCGCATGTTGGTGCAGCCCCTGTTGTAGGTGGAAAGTTGGGAAGATAGGATACAGACGGAAATTTAATGTATATCCATAAGTAACGACAAATCATTGTTAATGAAAAAACGATTCTGAGTGGAGTTCAGTTGAAAGTGTTGCTTTGTCAATAATACAATATATGATATATATCGTATTATGTTAAAATGATTACAAAAATGTGCGTTTCCATGACAACAATGATTGTTTAAAAAAGATTGAAATAATAATAACAAAAAATAAATAAAAACGGTTGTCAATGGCAACCTTATTTTGAATTTTTCTATCTTTTTAACTTAAAGACCGAGGTTTTCCTCATTACCTCGAATATTAATGAGAATTTCAAAAAATTACTTAAAGTACCACTTGGAGAACATTTCCTTTCAGAAAAGGTGCTATACTTGATAAACAGAGTATGCTCTCTGGCAAGAAAGTGTTCAAATAAAAAAAAAAAAAAACATTGTAAAACCAATAGATTCCTTGATCCACTTAGAATCTGAAATGTTAAAACAAACCAAAATCCTAACTAAAATAATAATATTACGAATAGTAAATGTCTAGACTTTCAATATTGTATGATTGATTGAGAAATACTTTCAGAAATAGAAAATACAACAAACGTCAATTATCGCCTATCGGGACCTCTTCGATTTGATTACAAAAATACAGACAGGAATTTAATGTAGATACATCTAATAAGCAACGATAAACCATTGCTAACGAAAAAACGTTTCTGAGTTGGGTTCAGCTGATAGTGTTGCTTTGTCGACAATAAATATGTCATATTATGATAAAATAATAAATTAACAATTAAGTAATAATAGTAGTAAATTACATAATATGCATTAAACATTTTTTTCAATATTTGTTTAATATTGTGCCTATTTTTCCGTCTTTTCTCCGTGTTTTTCCGGTTTTTCCAATATATTCAGAAAACTCTTGAGAAAATCAAAAAATGACCTCTATCAGCTACTTCAAAAGTAGAAATCCAGTAAAAATTTCCTTTCAGAAAAAGTGCTGTCATTGTAAATCGGAGCGAAATTGTTGATAGATAATTTACCAGTAGGTACCTATCGGAAATTTGTCTATACAATTCTGTATACGAATTACGAATGTAGATAGGTACATCGTGCAATGTAGTTAATAAATTAAATTTTTGATTTGTATCAACTGGTTCACTACTTTTATTCTGCCTAAACTAAAAAGTGAAATATCCCATAAACGAGTTGACGGAAATCAAAAATTGAATTTATTTTATAGACCATATTACATTTAATAAATTTTTTTATATTTTTGAAAAACCAAATTTTGTATCACTGCAGGATACTCCTTAAATGTTGTGAAAAATATAACTATACACTAAACAAAAATATCGTATTCAGCTACTCTTAAATATTTTCAAAATCAGAATATGGATTTATATATAATTTAACCCTAAAATAGAGCTGAGCATACTTGATGAATTACCCTGTTTATAAATTTATTTTTTTTTAAATAAAGAGCTATTTTTTGATTTTCCAAATAGTTAATGTAATAATTGGGAAAATCATAATAAAAACAAGTGAATTTACGGAAATAAATGTTTTATATTATTTTCAATTATGTTTAAATTAAATTAAAAATAACCGAAGTGATCTAAAATGTTCGCAAAATACTGATAGACGTAAGTCTTTTCTAGACTAGACTAGGAAAATATTCAAAAAAATTTAACGATTTTTGACATATTTATAGGCATTTAACATTTTTCAATTTGTTTAGTTTATATTTGGTTTTATGTGGATAAAATTTGTTTTAGCCGAGTAGGAATGTATTCAAATTTTACAAGAGGTTCATCAAAAAGTAGTTTTTTGTTTAAAATACAAACTAGATATGTGGGCAACTACGAATCTATGATACAAATAATCTTTGAGATCTAAAACTTTCACCGAAATTTGTATCGGTTTTTTCTAGATATAGTTCAAAACAATAAGTTTTTGATTTTTTTTAGTGTTTATAAGTTTGCGAATAACATTTTTTCGGATTCCCGAAAATACTTGAATATTTTTATAAAAAAAAATGTTCTTGTTGACATGACTGTATGCCATGTTCTTATGACGGCAATACAAAAAAAAAAAAAATCTAAAATCGGTATGTTTACGATCTTTTGTTTTGTGATCAAATGTTGATGAAATTTGTAAAAATCACAAAATTGCCCGAAATTTATTTTTAAATTAATATGGATAAGACTTATTTGGCTCCATAAAAATATTTGAAAATGTATAATTAATTTTGTAGTTATACAAATTATTACAATCTTTGATTTAAATTTATAAAAAGGCAAACAACACGAATAAGAATCAGAATTGTTTTTTGTTAGCAATGATATATCCTTGCTTATAGAAATAAATGAAAATACTCTATATATCATCCATAAAAAAGTGGTACACTTTATTGTCAATAAACTCTGCTTGTTTGATGTTTATGAGCAAATGGTCCGATTTTAATGATGTGTTCACATTGGTTCAAATTGAAATCACGCGATTATACTATTAAAAACAAAAGCACCTAACGTATTAGTGACGTATTAAATATAAATCACGCCACTTCGCCGCGCTCGCAGTTTAATCTTATCAAGCTGAAAACAGTATAAATACGGATTCGAGATCTCTGTTCAGGCATAACACATCTTTTTGTGCAATTTTATTCTTTGGTGAGTACACACATCTTTATAGTATACTTACGAGAACGAATACAATTTATTTTCTATTCGGTTAATTTTATTATTGTTTTTTTTTTTTATTCCTGTTTGTAGTCTTCACTTCGTTTCACGAAAACAAAACCAAAAATCAAAAATGGGCGCTGAAAAGGTATCCATGAACATCGTTGTCGTCGGACAAGTCCAATCTGCCAAGGCCATCAAAACCGTCGCCAAGGCCACCCCAGCCACCAGCCAATTGATGGTAAATCTATTCACCATTACTGTTTTTATATCCGTACTTATCAATTATTACCCATACTCGTTAAATTGCTGTCGTTTTTTTATAAAGTGACATTCAGAATCGATAATTTTTCGGCAAATATTTAAAAATTATTACGAAAAGATAAAAACATTCACATTTGTTTGGTACATTTTTCAATGATGTATGCTTTAATTGTTTTTTCTCCTGGTAATACATTTTAGTAGGTATAATGTTTTTTTCTAACTCGATATCAAAACGCGGTGATTTGATTAAATTATTGATCGTTTAATTAATTATCGTTTTTTTTTTTAATATTTTAAAATATTAAATAACTGAATAACCAAATGTGTCGGTTATCGAACATAATTCTCAATTTTTTTCATTTTTCAGTACAATATATTTTTAAAAACGAGAATAATTTATCATACTTTATACACATATTTCAACGTTTTGAATATTTTATTTTTTCTTTTCCTTTGCATACTATTTTTGATAGGTACTTATACTATACAGTAATTGGCAATTTATAAATATTATACCTACCTAACGTAAACCTTCTTGTCTCATATAATTTATTTATTTATTTTGTTTTTTTTTTTCAGACCTGTTAATTTCATGTAGTCCATACATTGCAAACTCAAAAATGCCATAGTCCAAACAATGCGTATTATGTATATAATTATTAATAATATGTATAATATGTATTGACACCTCAAAATAAACCAGTCTAATCCGTTATTTCATGTTTTTTTTTTGTTTTTTTTATTTGTTCATATTTGTATAATACCTATTTGATAAATGTTCTGGTAAATTAACACATATAAGTGTTAAATACGTAAACTCAACGATAATTCAAAATAATCGGTAGTTATGGATGCCGTAAAATCCTATTATTAACATATTTAAAAATTAACACAAAAGACTTAAATGTATATATATATTTAAACAACAAGTGGCGCATTTAGGGGAGTCCAAAATCGGCAGTCGACCTAAACAGTTAAATTTTAAAAGTGGTTAAATTAAAACTATTTTAGATGGCAATTTTTAGGATATTGAGAAAGCAAGATTAAGATAATGAAAATAAAGAAAATATTTAAGTAAGGAAATATCCGTTCAATGAAGGGAAACTTATTTTTGGCTTGAGGGGTAAAAACTTCAGATGCACCACTGACAAGAAAAGAATGTGAAATTTTTTTTATTATTACAATAGATTATAATATACCTACTTTGGCCAAACCGAAAAAAATACGAACAAATAAATCTTCGACGTCGTATATTATGATACATACAAGTAGTATGCACATATAGTAACAATAGTAGGATTCATATAATAAAATATAAAATATTATAATAGTAGATTAAAATAGAATAGAATATATAATAATTTTTGTAGGTATAGTATATATATATATGTGTTATAACCTACAAGTACTTACTACTTAGGTACCTACAATTTATTCATTTTTAAATCTCATAAAAAACTATAGAGCTACGTAATATGTCATTTTAAAACATGATTTTTAGATATATTTTTTCAAGAAAAACTATAATATACCTACAGTGAAACCTTTGAATAGCGGACACTCTCGGTCGTCGAATTTTTGTCCGCTATTCGGAGGTGTCCGTTATTCAGAGGGGTGAATTTTTGAAATTCAAAAAAGAAAAATATGTAAAATCGTCGTATTCTTATCATATTGTTCGATAACGAATTTGTTGAACGAGTTTATTATCGTTAAGCCGAATGCTGTCGCCGTTTTGACATTATTTTAGTACTGTCATTTTAGCAATATTTTTAAATTAAGATTAAAATAGTGTCTGTTATTCGGACGTTTTCCCGTTGAAAAGTTATGGAAATGTCACGGTTCCCAAAAACACGTCCGTTATTGGGAAGTGTTCATTAGAGGAAGTTTCACTGTAAATATACTTGTACTTGCATACCTCGCTACAATATATCTCCCTAACAAATAAATTAATATTTTATAACTTCAGATGTATATAATAAAATACCTATCTAATGTTTATGAATTTTACTTACGCTGAACTTGAGTAAACAGGTAAGTAATAACGTTATTCCAAATTCACTAATTTTAGTAGGTATTACTAATAATTTCCTTATATTTATGATACATATACATATAACCTATATACCCGAGTGGCGTAAATAAGGAAAGGGGCACAGTATTCTACAGCCTTCCAAAATGTCTTACTCGATTGAAAAATGTTAGTTAATAAAACTCATAAAACTATCACACATCTACTCCATACACAATACACCAATGTCATCTAGTGAATAATATAAATATAATTATTAATTATAGTTACTAAATAAAATATTTATCCTGTTTTTTTATTTTGAAATTATTATATCGTAATAATCATAGTTTTACAGTAGTATTAGTTTACTTTTTAGACAAGTTTTTAAGTGAATCCTATTGATAACGATCCCCTACAACTCACCAGACTAACTCAACAGAGCTAACAAAAAACAATTTTGAGCGGAGCTCGGTTCATAGTATTGCTTTTAAAATAATATAGGTATATTATACGTTATGTTACGACACATTGCGTTTCTAGGTGCACCCAAAATGCACTTGTTTTTTCCCTGTTACTTACCTAATGTGGTTCTGCAAAAAATATGTCGGAACTCGGGAATTTCAGGGAACTTACGCGATCTCTGGAATGACAACACCTACGACCCACTACTACACTACGAGATACTATACAATTAACAAATATTACATACTAAACTCTCAAAATGTCTACTAATAGCGCGAAAATCAACAAAATAATTTTAAATTTTAAAACGTCTAAAAAATGTTTACATATACAATTTTGTTTTTTTTTTTTTTTTGTTGTAATTCTGTTAAAATATTCGTAGGGCTTTGACATTTTGACAGGAAATTTTTATTTGCCTTTTTTGGACGTGGTAAAATGTTGGCAATTTTTGAGCTATTTGTTTTTTTACGAAAATATTATTTAAAAGGTATTATGTAGATATATAATTGTTTAATAAAACAGAAATTCTTAAACATTTTACTGGAGGTTCATTATAAGTTATACCTACTTAGAGTCCAACATCCTACCTTCTTAACTTCCGCCTACAATAGTGGCACAACTGTTTCCAGTATCAGCTCCTTTTTTCTTTGGGTTATATTTTTATTTTGACAGTAAAATAATTATATTAATAGGTAAATAATGATAAATTTAATTTGTGGTGAATTCCTTATCCAGTTCTGGCTATTTAGAGTTAAGAGGATTATAGCCTCTTCAAAATTTTTTCCACCCCCTCATAATTTTCTGAAGCTTCTCCTGAAAAAATGATAAATATTTTTCTTATTGGGTATTTACAATTTTTTTTCACAAAAATGTAAAAAATATATTAAAGGCTTATTCCTATCATAATCTGTTTAAATTGTTCCAAAACTGGTGTTTAATGTTCTGGTGTGAATATTAACGAAGAGGGTTTTAGCCACTCGAGAAATTCCTTCGACGAACACTGTCGAGAAGCCTGTAAAGAACAAGTACGTGCCACCAATAACCTTTTTCGGAAATCTTTCTCGAATATCTAGCTCCCCGTCGTTTAGCTCCTTATCACTCATGTTTAATTTTGTGATACGTACATTTAAATTGTTTTACCCATATTTTCCTATCCTAATTTAAATAATAACAATTTTTTTAACTGAGAGCGTGGTTTCGAAGTGTTAAATACTTAAATTACAGCAATATTTGTATTGAATAGTTAATTCCTTCCACAGATTCTTGGAAAAGGCGTAATAAAAACAAGAAAGTTTATGTAAATAACTGTTTCATATTATTTTCGATTTTGTTTTTTTGTTTTAATTAGCTTTTAAAAATAATCTAAGTGATCTAAAATTTACATTTGTACAAATCTTTTCTAAACGTAGTAAAATATTCAAAACTTTTAAACAATTTTTGACAAATGTATAGACATTTAAGATATTCCAATTTTTTTAGATTATATTTAGTTTTATGTGGATAAATTAAGCGAATTCAAGTAGCTATTTAATTAAAATATAGCTTCAAATATAAACACATTAAAAATAATCAATGACAACTGAAACTTTCAACAAAATTGATATCGATCCTTTTTAATACGTTTCAAAACAATTAATTTTCGGATTAATTAAAACGATTTGAAATTGTCAAGTTTTCATAGTGTATATTAGGTTTTATGTGGATAATTTTTTTTAAATTCCCAAAAATGCTTGAACATTTTTACAGGTTCGTAATTTGTCAGTTGTTCTTAAGATGACAACATTAAAATAAAAAAAGCTGTGCTGAATAATGGAAACTAGTGCAGCCACTATTATAGGTAGGTAATTTAATGTATAGTTGTATGCAATGATTAACCAAAGCTAATGAAAAAACTATTCTGAGCAGAGTTCAGTTGATAGTCTTGCTTTTGTCCACAATATATATGTCATATTGTGGTTTAATAATTACATATGCAATATATGTTTTCTTTAATAATTTTTGATTAAATTTTGATTACCTATTTTCCCGCGTTTCCTACGTTTTGCTCAGTTTTTCTCATTTATTGGGAAAAATCCTGAGAAAATTAAAAAAATTAATTTCTTCAACCTCTCCAATCGCATTTTCTTTAAGAAAAAGTGCTACATTTGTAAATTGGAGTAATATTTCTGGTAAAAAAGTTGTTCAACAGAAAAAAAAATATAAACATCATTGTAAAACCACATAAGCTTCTTCGCTTTACTCAGAATCTAAAAATCAAAAGTCTATATGGTCACTATGTTTATAATCAAATATTTATAAAAATTGTAGAAACCATAGCATATCACGTAATATGTTTTGAATTAATATAGATAAAACTTATTTGGCTCCATACAAATATTCAACAATTTGCGAAGAAAAAACACGGTTATTCATTTATCGATTTGTAAGTTTACAATTTATACAATTTTCAATTTAACTTCAACATCTTCCATTGCAACTTTCCCAATAAACCAGAGGAAAATTTGTCGTTAGATTAAAAAAAACAAAACATTTTATACATTTAACTAGTATAAAGCAGGTATGGGAATTAATGATCGATTCTCAATATTGTATTCACATTGATTTGTATTTAGATCACGCGATTTACTGTTAAAAACAAAAGTAGATACTTAATCAAAGTGACGTAACTAGTAATGTATAATCACGCCACTTTGCCGCGCCCGTAGTTTAATCTTATCAAGCTA
>CABPRJ010000063.1:1348-57845 GCA_902439185.1 Cinara cedri
CTTGACCAATTGGCCTACGTTTTAGTGAGCATTTTATTAAGCAAATTGCTAGCCGAAGAAGAAGCTATTAGCAAATCCCACCTTCTTCAAAAGGGCGTTATTCATATCAATGAATGGGAAGTCACTATATAGTGATTTAATTATAGAATAAAATGCACGTTTAAAAACATCTTTGATACATCTATTCTTAATCTCCCGTGTTTTTCGAATTTTATTGTATAACGAATTTCTATATTTTGATGGCTTTTATGACAGAAAAGCAATTTCGTAACGGACACATTAGGGCCTTTTTGTTCAAACGCTAAATCAAAAATCTGAGAAAAAACAACCAGCCGATTTAGCGTTTGCAAAACATTTTAATCAGACGAAAATATCGAAATAGCTTTTTATATGTATAGTATTATAATAATATGTTGGTAAACGACTTTTTCGGATGGTTTAATATACGGCCATTCGGTTAAAACTGTTTTAGCTGTCAATCAAACAGTAAATTTTTTTTAGAAGTCCATGGTAATGGATAAGGCTATCTTGCATAGTTGTTGACGATGTACTGTTAGGGTTACTGAAAGATTGAAGTACACCTACCGAGCCGATATTAAACCATAAGTTCCGAAAAAATATTAATGACGATAAAATTGTTCACCTTCATAATACTAGATATCTTCTAACTTCTCTTCTGGAGTATCAAAAACATATCGAGAAACTTTTGGACATTATCCGTTAAAAGACCTTGACCAATTGGTCTACGTTTTAGTGAGCATTTTATTAAGCAATTTGCTAGCCGAAGAAGAAGCTATTAGCGAATCCCACATACTTCAAAAGGGCGATATTCGTATCAATGAATGGGAAGTCACTATAATGTGATTTAAATATAGAATAAAATGCACGTTTAAAAACATCTTTGATACATCTATTCTTAATCTCCCGTGTTTTTCGAATTTTATTGTATAACGAATTTCTATATTTTGATGGCTTTTATGACAGAAAAGCAATTTCGTAACGGACACATTAGGGCCTTTTTGTTCAAACGCTAAATTAAAAATCTGAGAAAAAACAACCAGCCGATTTAGCGTTTGCAAAACATTTTAATCAGACGAAATATCGAAATAGCTTTTTATATGTATAGTATTATAATAATATGTTGGTAAACGACTTTTTCGGATGGTTTAATATACGGCCATTCGGTTAAAACTGTTTTAGCTGTCAATCAAACAGTAAATTTTTTTTAGAAGTCCATGGTAATGGATAAGGCTGTCTTGCATAGTTGTTGACGATGTACTGTTAGGGTTACTGAAAGATTGAAGTACACCTACCGAGCCGATATTAAACCATAAGTTCCGAAAAAATATTAATGATGATAAAATTGTTCCCCTTCATGTTCCTAGATATCTTATAGCTTCTCTTCTAGAAAATCGAATTCATATCGAGAACGTCTTGGACATTATCCGTTAAAAGACATTGACCGATTGGTCTATATTTGTAGTGAGCATTTTTATAGGCAATTTGCTAGCCGAAGAAGTAGCTATTAGCAAATCCCACATACTTCAAAAGGGCGATATTCGTATCAATGAATGGGAAGTCACTATAATGTGATTTAAATATAGAATAAAATGCACGTTTAAAAACATCTTTGATACATCTATTCCTAATCTCCCGTGTTTTTCGAATTTTGTTGTATAACGAATTTCTATAATTTGATGGCTTTTATGACAGAAAAGCAATTTCGTAACGGACNAAGGGCGTTATTCATATCAATGAATGGGAAGTCACTATATAGTGATTTAATTATAGAATAAAATGCACGTTTAAAAACATCTTTGATACATCTATTCTTAATCTCCCGTGTTTTTCGAATTTTATTGTATAACGAATTTCTATATTTTGATGGCTTTTATGACAGAAAAGCAATTTCATAACGGACACATTAGGGCCTTTTTGTTCAAACGCTAAATTAAGAATCTGAGAAAAAACAACCAGCCGATTTAGCGTTTGCAAAACATTTTAATCAGACGAAAATATCGAAATAGCTTTTTATATGTATAGTATTATAATAATATGTTGGTAAACGACTTTTTCGTATGGTTTAGTATACGGCCATTAGGTTAAAATTGTTTTAGCTGTTAATCATACAGTAAATTTTTTTTAGAAGTCCATGGCAATGGATAAGGCTATCTTGCAAAGTTGTTGACGATGTACTGTTAGGGTTACTGAAAGATTGAAGTACACCTACAGGGCCGATATTAAACCATAAGTTCCGAAAAAATATTAATGACGATAAAATTGTTCACCTTCATATTACTAGATATTTTATAGCTTCTCTTATAGAAAATCGAATACATATCAAGAACGTATTAGACATTATCCGTTAAAAGACTTTGACCGATTGGTCTATATTTGTAGTGAGCATTTTTATAGGCAATTAGCTAACCGAAGATGAAGCTATTAGCGAATCCCACCTACTTCAAAAGGCGATATTCGTATCAATGAATGGGAAGTCACTATAATGTGATTTAAATATAGAATAAAATGCACGTTTAAAAACATCTTTGATACATCTATTCTTAATCTCCCGTGTTTTTCGAATTTTATTGTATAACGAATTTCTATATTTTGATGGCTTTTATGACAGAAAAGCAATTTCGTAACGGACACATTAGGGCCTTTTTGTTCAAACGCTAAATCAAAAAACTGAGAAAAAACAACCAGCCGATTCAGCGTTTGCAAAACATTTTAATCAGACGAAATATCGAAATAGCTTTTTATATGTATAGTATTATAATAATATGTTGGTAAACGACTTTTTCGGATGGTTTAATATACGGCCATTCGGTTAAAACTGTTTTAGCTGTCAATCAAACAGTAAATTTTTTTTAGAAGTCCATGGTAATGGATAAGGCTGTCTTGCATAGTTGTTGACGATGTACTGTTAGGGTTACTGAAAGATTGAAGTACACCTACCGAGCCGATATTAAACCATAAGTTCCGAAAAAATATTAATGACGATAAAATTGTTCACCTTCATATTACTAGATATTTTATAGCTTCTCTTTTAGAAAATCGAATACATATCTAGAACGTATTGGACATTGTCCGTTAAAAGACCTTGACCNTAACGGACACATTAGGGCCTTTTTGTTCAAACGCTAAATCAAAAATCTGAGAAAAAACAACCAGCCGATTTAGCGTTTGCAAAACATTTTAATCAGACGAAAATATCGAAATAGCTTTTTATATGTATAGTATTATAATAATATGTTGGTAAACGACTTTTTCGGATGGTTTAATATACGGCCATTCGGTTAAAACTGTTTTAGCTGTCAATCAAACAGTAAATTTTTTTTAGAAGTCCATGGTAATGGATAAGGCTATCTTGCATAGTTGTTGACGATGTACTGTTAGGGTTACTGAAAGATTGAAGTACACCTACCGAGCCGATATTAAACCATAAGTTCCGAAAAAATATTAATGACGATAAAATTGTTCACCTTCATATTACTAGATATCTTATAGCTTCTCCTAGAAAATCAAAAACATATCGAGAACGTATTGGACATTATTCGTTAAAAGACCTTGACCAAGTAGTCTACATTTTTAGTGAGCATTTTTTTTTTTTTTGACAAAGTGGTTGTGAGCTTTTTATTTAAAACTACTCAAATCTTATTCAAAATGTTCTATAATGGTTACTATTATATCAACCAAGCAACTGTTTTTAAGATTTTTGTGGAAGATTTAGATTTTTTAATTTTTTAGCTTTTTTTTTTTTAATATTATGACACATGATGACTATATTTAGATCTCCTCATGCTTGAAATATGGATCTTGTTTAATTTAATAATACAGCAGAAATAATTTTGTCATTATTTCATTAATTTATCTTACTTGTTAAAACTAATCTAATATTATATTATCAATAATAAATAATAATATGTTATGTATTATAATAAACCTACACTAACTTATATAAATATACATTTGATAGGTGTATTATTTTTTAATGAATAATTTAATGTAACATTAAATAATTTGTTATATTATTATAACCAATGAGTAGCATACTTATAATTTAGAGGTACCTTTATAATCGTTTTATCTTTTTTTTTTTGTACTACTGAATCAGTATCTTCTTTATTCATTGACCTTTTTAATAATTATCTGCTTGTCTTATGAATCACTAAGTCTGATTTACTGCTGGATTGGGAAGAAGACAAATCTGAAACAAAACATAAATAATTTTATAACCTAACTAATTAATCTCATTTTATTTGTAAATCATACTATTTATTTTTTTTATATGTACATGATATTCATTATACTTTAACTCCTAGCATACACTAACTTACATATTATTATATTTTATTATGAATAATAAGCACATTATAAAATAAAATTATAATCAATGAATGTTAAAATGTTTATTTGACTTCAAAATAAATTATTTATTACTTATCTTTTGACTTAAAATATTACTTTAAATTTTTTTCAATTTGTTGCTTAGTAGTCATATGTATAAATAAATAAGCCAATCAATATAACTAATATCTTTTTCTCCCTTGCCTTTATACCAACTATTTAGGGTCGGCCAACAAAATATCTAATATGGGAACTAAAAAAATGACTCATGCAATAGCATTCCTGTCTTCAAAACACAGGAAGTAAATAATTTATTATTTAAGGTACTGAGTAAGTAATGAAGCGTAAGTTTAGTACAACAGTTGCAGTTTTTATTTTTACATGTTTTTCTTCCAGAAATATTGCTTTAATCACAAAATGCCTATTAAACTATTATTATGTTGAATTTTGGATCTAGATATTCAAGAACAAATCGTTTTTTTGTTTTTGCAGGTAGTTTTCATAATATTTGAGAAAACAGGAAAAAGATGAAAAATTAAAAGTTAGCAAACGATGACCTTTGATTTCATTGATTTTAATTTGTATGCACAATGTTTTCTACATGAAATATTTTTCAGTTAGAAAAGTTATAAAAAGATACCTTTTTTGTTGCAATTTTAATCTAGTTGGGGAGTAAGAAAGTAATTTTTTGATTTTCTCTACAGTTAATTAATTTTTATTTGATAGGTTTGGTAGATATAGACAAAATTTGGCAGGAGATTCATAACAAATCATACTAAAAATTTAATTAAATATTTGTATATAAAACTTATTACTAATAAATGTTTGAAATAATAAAACAAATTACTGACTGCTTCAACCTTGTTTATAATCAATATTATTAGTTATTAGTTGCACAATCTTAACAACGACTTGATGGAGTAATTAATCACTATTTATAACTTACTTGGCTTGGCGGGCTCTGGGATTTAGCTTTCTCTTTGGCTTTGTATTTTTGGAAAGTGCTATAACAAACAATTTATTCATATGTTTTTATAAATTATTTTATTAAAATAAAATTACTCAAACCCAAATTAAATAACCTTGGCACAATTTTTAAAAAATAAAATCTTTTTTTAACAGTATCTGAAGTATCATCTATACTATACTATGACATATTAATCAATTGGTCATTGAAAAATTAAATTCAATCCATAGTTGTTAAAACCACTGCTTCTAATATGGATCAATTCAATGAAACATGTTTCCTTTTAAAAAAAAAATTAACTAGACAACTTTAATTATTACCTTATTGTCATTATACATACGAAATTGTTCTACAAGATTATTTTTCTGGAATAAAGCTCTTTGTTATATCTGGTAGAGATATCCTTAATTTTAAGAACTCCAAAAAAAATTAACAAAATATTGATAAGCCTAACATTTCTATTATTAAAACTGATCATAAGGTTTGAAAAACATAACTACAAAAATTTTGTTTTTTACAAAAAATAAAATCATGGACAATTAACTAGAAATGATTATAAAGAGTTTTTAGAGTTAATTATAACATTTATAGTTAAAACTCCCCAAATGGTATCTACTTAAGAGATTTGGCGCTTATTACTTGCAAGGTAGATGGCAAAAGCCATTTCCTGCCTAGAAATAATTATGTTTATTCAATAATATAAATTAATACCAAGAGTTAACCGTCAAGAGAATTTGTTTTTTTCTTATGTTGTAAAAAAAATAGTTTATTGCATAAATGCTATACAGGTGCCATTAAATGATATTACTTAAAAAATTAGTATCATATAAACATACTAGTAAAAAAAATAACAGTTGTCAGGAATTCTAGTAATTATTATAATTCCAATAGTAAATAATTTAAAAAATAAATTTAAATATTGAGAAATTGACCAATATTTTTTTTTAAGGAATTGGTGTAAGTTTTCTCAAATTCTAAAAAATTGTTGAACATTTGAATGAACTATGAACTAACTAATGATAAGACTTTTCCATTAATCTACTGCTCGATACACATTTATGGGAAATGGGTACAATTGTACCAACTAGATTTGATATTGGAAGAAAATGTCTAAAAACACATTTGAATAAGTCATTAAGTTTACTTGAAATCGGCTTTCTTACAATTTTTTTTTTTTAATATTATTCACTTTTTTAAATTCTAAACAAATTTTTGAAAGGTTTGAGAGTTTAGTTCTAAGAAAATTATGAAATAAATTTTATGGCGATTCCAAACATAATATTTTTAGAAGTTGAATCCTATTTCTATGACATTTTAATATTATCCAATATTCAGAAAAATTAAAACTTATCTAAAAATTAATTTGGTTTCAGAACATGTTGTGTTATAAAATATATGTTGTGACCATAAAATGCTATGTATAGCACAATTTAATTAATGCAGCTTTAGACAATAATAAAAAGCATTTGCAAATTTTTTTTAAATCACTCAGAGCTTATAAAAATGTTGTTCAATTTTGGTATTGTTTCATCAAGTTCGGATTGATTTAGGATTTATTTGAATAAATAACAGAAGGTTTGAGTTGATAAAATTACCAGGGTTAAATCCTCATCAATTTGAGATGAACTAGTAATCAACACAACATGAAATTTCTTAGTTTTTTAAGTTTTAATATTTGAGTTTTATTAAGTTGTATCAATGTAAGTAATTTGTATAATATATTTAGCTCTATACCAAGCAATAATACATTTTATAGGTAGTAATAAAAGATAACCAGAGCTTATGATATTAAAGTTTAATCTATTACAAAAAATCATTGGTCTAGTCAAAGATATGTGGATTACCTTGGTGCAGAGCCAAACTGGGTTACTGTACTACTATTCTACAGCACAGTGAGCCACAGGCTATGATTATGTAAATGAAAAAATATGTACATAAATATTAAAATCAATTTGGTTTTGTAAAGGCTTAACTAGTTAAACTTAGTGGCACCATAAAAATATTATGTTTTATTTAAGATATGTCATTAAAATATATTATGTCAATAATATGAATATCAGTACAAATTTACTGAGCATTCTGCACATGGCAGTATTATCACAAAAACACAGTGGAAATATTACAAAAATAAACTCAGAATTCAACAAGGGATTACAACAGGTGCAGTGTTAATGTTTATACTATGGTTTTTATTGTTGTACCATGGTGAAAGCTAAAACATTAATTTTAAATAATTTTATTTTCCAATTGATCAATTGACCAAGTTAATTGGTAACATAATTGAATTAAAATCTGAAAAATATATTATAGATGAATTAAATAAAATTGTTAAAACTTTAATAATTTCTGTAGGAGATAAATTTAATATCAAATCTCATGTTTTTTTTAAAATAAACGAAAAGTTAAACAAATATTTAGGGTTCGATCTTGAAAAAGATAAATATTTTAACATAATGAAAGATACAATAGTTGGAGATTTTCTATTACAATTTACAATACATAATCCCAAAGATGAGATCACACAAATTAATCAAGAATGTGGATTTATTATTGGGCGAAATGGATATTTACCAACAAATACCATTATATTCATTAAAATATCTTGAAAAAATATTTGATAGTTACCCTGAACGAAGTCTAAATAAAACCACAAAAGTTACACTTAAAAACGGATTATTAAAAATATCATCTCCATTTAATATTGGGTTTGATTCATATTTATCTGATTTTCTAGGTTTTGAATATTAAGTAAATGATAACGATATTGCAAAACCTAATGGAGAGAAATATTCAAAATAATTTGACTATAGATGGCCTTGTCAAGAAGATATTGAGACATAAAAAACATGTTTTACTACAACTGCTGTAAAAACACCAAATTTAAATAATGAAAAATATTTAAGCTACATAAGAGGAAACATATACCTTAATAATGGTTTAATTATTAATACGTATAGATTAAACTATACTATTGAACAATTAAATAATATTTTAAAAATTAATATAAAAATTTCTGATGATTTAATTGAAATTAAAAGTAATGAAAATAATTTTAAAAAATATCAGAATTTGTAATATTTTATAAATTTTACAATCAAATGTTGTTATTTAAGATCAAAAAATCACTGAAGAAGAGATAAATGTAAGAGAAAAAGATTTTTTAGTAAATATATAATTTTTTCCTACAAAAAAAAATTTGAAATAAGCTGAACTTGATGGTTATACATATGTTGATAATGTATGAATTTAAAATTATAATTTTAAAGATTTTAATCTTTAAAAGTTTTATTTAAAAAAAAATAAATATTTTCTTTAATAAATATGTCAAAAGAGCATAATAAACTTGAGAAAATTTTAGATAAATATAAAAATATAGAATCATTTCCATATCAGAAAACCAAAGATAATGAAAAATTTATATTTATGATGTTTAATTGTAGGAAGTTCAGGTTCTGGAAAGACAATTTTATTGTGGAATATAATAAATTTTTGGATTTCTTTTGAAAATCTTTATATTTTTATAAAAACCATGGATCAACCAATTTATCAAAAATCAGAAGAAGTATTTAATGATTTAGATGAAACAGAAACACTTATTTCTAATGAAGATATAGTTTCTGTTGATGAATTTGAACCGAATAATTTAATTATTTTTGATGATTGTGTTTTAAAAAACCAATCAATAATGAAACTATATTTTATAAAGGGTAGACATAAAAATATTTCTAGCATTTATTTAACTCAAAATTATACTGAAATGGTTTTAAAAATTATAAGAAACAATTTAAATTTTGTAATTATTTTTAAACAGTTGGATCATTATATTAAAAAATATGGGAAGATTTTATAAGTGATAATAAATTAAGTTTATTTAATTTACTTTGTAAGAAAAGTTAAAAAACCATTAGGATTCTTATCTATGGATATAACAAATAATCATCTCTATAATAAATTAGACTAATTTTTATGCGAACATTAAAAATTGAATGTAAACCATTAATCATTGAACCCTTGAACACTTGTCAACCCTTGAACGTTAAATATGATACATTTAATAACAGTTAATAAAAATATATTGAAAAAAATATATTTTTCTATAATAAATAAGAACACTTGAACAAATTCAAAACAATCTTAAGAGAAAAATTAAAAGTGAATTAAACTTAAAAAAATCTAGTAAAATACAAAAAAAGTACATTTTGAAGAAAAAAAAGAACCAAAAGAAGCAGAGATTAATGAAACAATTAAAAAAATATATAGAAATGAAGCAGAAAAAAAACTAAAAAATGAAATAGAAAAATAAAATCATTTGAAACTATTATCAAGGGATTAAAATATTATTTTAAATATTAATAACCGATATTATTTTAAATGAACAAACTTATAAAGGAACCCAAGGATTATAAGGATTATTAACATATAATAAAAATGTAGATAAAACATCATATTCTGATGATGATATTAAGAATTATGAAAAAATAATAATAGAAACAGACTCATTATATCATAATAATAATAAAAATACAAAAACAGTAAAATCAAGTAAAGGAGATAAATACATGAATCTGATCCGTCCTATTTGGAATAAAATTAGTGAACATAAAAAATTACAAACTTTGCATGAAGGATCTGGTTTAATAAATTATATAGAAAACCCAATTCAATATGAATACATTGATAATTTAAACGAATTGTTAAAAAGATTATATTTTATTTCTGCAGAAGGAGCTGGTAATAATAATTTCCATAATGAAAAATTATTAATTAAAGTATTATAAATTTTGTAAGCAAAGAAATGAAAAAATTAGTTGATACACTCCATGGTATAGCATATCTAATTTATTTTATTGCAAGTTTACTAAAGAAAGTGATCAGTGGATCTAAACTTGTTAATACTTTTTTGAATAGTTAATTTATGCCTGAAATTCACTGGCCTGGTTATAATTATCTCAGACCGTTTACAGAATCTAAGAAACTAATAAACAAAATAGATGAAGCTGCAATGGAATGATTTTTACTATGAAAAACATAAAGATACCAAATCTAGACATAAAACTGATTTAATTTTACAAAAATATTGCAAAAGATATATACAAAAATCCTGAAACATCTTTAGGTGAAAAAACAGCAGCTTTTGCAACTAATAATATTATGAAAGTAAAAAGAAAATTAGGAATGGATCTTATTTAAATAAAAAAAAGTACATTTGAAATATCGTGAACAGCTTCTCGATCTTCATTCTGATTATCCATTGGCTCCCAAAAATGTATTTGATAATAAAAAATTAGCAAAATTAACAACAACTCTATATGATAAGAAAAAATATATTCTACATTAATTTAATCCTAGGCTTTATTTAAGTTTAGGTTTAAAATTAGAGAAAATACATAGGATAATAGAATTTGATCAAAAAGATTGGCTGAAAAAATATATAGAATTCAACACAAATCTTCGTGCAAAAACAGATAATGAATTTGAAAAAGATTATTATAAGTTAATGAACAACAGTGTATTTGGTAGGACTATAATGAACACAAGGAACTATAAAGATATGAAATTAATTAATGAAGAAAAAAAATAGAAAAATGGGTTGCTAAACCAAATTTTGATTGAGCAACTATGTTTACAGAAAACTTAGTAGCTGTACATATGAAAAAAACTATGGTTGAATCGAAACAACCAATTATTTATGTTTTTTATTTAGGAATGTGTATTTTAGATTTATCTAAAACTTGAATGTATGATTTTTATTATAACGTATTGAAAAAAAAAAAAATGAAAAAAATATCAGATTATTATACACAGACACAGATTCTTTAATAGTAGAAATTTCAACTGAAGATTTTTATACAGATGTAAAAAACAATAAACAACTTTTAAATGAATGTGATTTTTCAGATTATCCTAAGAATAATAAATATGGAATACCACAAATAAATAAAAAAGTTCCAGGTAAGTTTAAAGATGAGCTTAATGGGCAAATAATAACTGAATTTGTTGGGTTAAGATCTAAATTATATTCATTTCAAGTATTTGAAAATGAAACAGAAATTAAAAAAGCAAAAGGCGTGAAAAAACCTATAGTTAAAAATGAATTATGTTTTAATGATTTTTATTACTGTTTAAAAAGTAAAAATCCAAAATATGTAAAACAGAACATTTTTAGAACAGATAAACATGAAATATATACTGTTGAACAAAACAAAAAAGCTCTTAGTGCATACGATGATAAAAGATATATTCTAGATAATGGTATAAATACTTTAGCATGGGGGCATTATTTAACAAACATAGAAAGAGAAAATTTCAGAGAATACCTTGATAATTTAATAAAAACAAATAGTAAAAAAGAATGATAATTTTAATATAAATTATTTTTGAGAAATAATCTATTTCACGCGTGATGCGTAATATATTATATTATTTATTTTTGTTAAAGAGAACTGTTCTTAGTGCAATGTTTACATAAATTGTTTTTAAAGTGAAAAATATAATGAAAATAAAAGAAATAAGGAAAAAATTTTCAATAGTTTTCTCAATCCAATCATATACACGGAGGCCACCGATTTTCCTATCACACTTTTTTCATATATTATTCTGTTTTCATCTACCCCTACTAAATCTTAAACGATCTTTTAGAATATGTTATCAAATTTTAACTAGAGTGATTAGTAAGAAATTTTGGATTCTACTGGATCGATTAACTTCAAATTTTATATATACCTTTAAAATATAACCTTTGTTAACATATAGACATTTGGTAAAATTCTAAAAGATAGGGATTTTTTAATTTATTTTTTTTAATATTATTTTTTTATTTTATGCACATAAAAAAGACAGGAAATAAAAACAATGTAAATATAGATCGGAACATTAGTTTTTAAAGTGAAAAATATCAAGCTGCGCCAGAACCGCATATTTATACTACTAGTGTTAAATGAACATTTAAATATAATTATTAATAAAAGTGAAAATATTCACTTAAAATAACTTAAAGGAAGAGGTAATTTTGTAACTTTTCTTAGCTATTATTCCATTGGCAATATCACCTCAACAATTTCGTTAAAAATTCAAATAATATCTGAGCAAATCTCAACAGCTGGTATGTTTTCGGTCTATTATTCTTTGCTATGTTTTCAATAGAAAAATTAAGGAAAAATGAATAGCTGTTAAATGTTGTATAGAATCTTCTGGAAAAGGTATGATGGAATTTTTAAAAAGTGCTATGAATGAAGTTAATATTGATACATCAAACTGCATTTCTAACACAACTGACGGAGCAGCAAATATGCGATGTACTTATAATGGTTTCACTTCATGGCTAAGTAGTGTAGCTCCAAAACAAATCCATGTCTGATGTTTTAGTCACATACTAAACTAAGTAATTTGTGATGCTACTAAGAATCCAGTAATGATAGTCAACTTTTTATCTCTAATCAATGGATGTGCAATTTTCTTCAAAGAGTCATATAAGCGAATTAATGTATGGAGAAATATAAGTGAAAAAAATAATGAAAACATTCATCATAAGCGTTTACAACTAATTGGAGATACAAGGTGGACATTGAAACAAACTGCAGTAAATAGGATTTTTGGTATGTATGGAATGTATGATGAAGCCATGTACCCTGATTTAATTATTGCACTTACTAAAATCTGTTCGAAAGAATCATTTACACCAGACATTCGAACAAAAGCATCTAACCTATTGAAAGCGTTATTAAAATATGAAAAAATTATTATCGCATATATATTTATAAAGACTTTTTCTATCAGTGGCCCAATATCAATATACTTACAGACTAGTGGATAGACATTCTTAAATGCATTTAAATGCTTGAAGTGTCTTTAATTAAACTTAAAANCTTACAAAATCGTGGCTGATAGGGGACGGCAAATGCTAGGAGGAGCATAGATGGCCTTATGAAACGATGACGGTTTGCAGGAGAAGGTTACGGAGAATGAATTTCAGATTTTCAGAGGATAAGTCGGGTACGTTACACAAAAACATCCATGGCAATGAACGCCCAAACCCCGAACGTCAGTTGGCAAGAACAATAACGCACGATCACTTACACGATCATAATACGACTGTAATCAACAATATAACACCGTAAAAAATGCGAATGCTAGCGTTTTAACCGATTGTAAATAAACTTATTACCGAAAACTAAAAGAATGACAACCAGAAAATGAGTATACAAACAGAAGAAAATAGAAAAGTGGATTGCTAAACCAAATTTTGATCAAGTGACCATTTTTACAAAAAAACTTAGTAGCTATACATAAAACTGTGATTGAATTAAAACAACCAATTCATTTAGGAATGTGTATTTTAAATTTATCTAAAACTCGAATGTTTGATTTTTATTATAATGTATTAAAAAAATATATGGAAAAAATATTAGACTATTATACTAATATAATGTTATCAAATTAAAGTATGAAAATGGAAATTAGAAATTCATTTTTTAAATATTATTTTTAATTTATTTATTATAAATATTTTTTTTTTAATTTAATTATTTTAAATATTATTTTTAATTTATTTTTTTAATATAAATATGTGAACAAAGAACAATATGAATGGGGATTTGAAATTAGTTTTTAAAAGTGAAAATATCTGGCTGCGCCATACTCCCCATTTATCTACTACTTATAATAAATATATACTTAAATGATATATTTATATATTTATTTAGTATACTTATTTACTTTATTTAGACCAATTGTATTATTAATTCATGTTATTGCATGTGTTATATTTTGATTTTTAATTAAATAACATAAATTATGTTTTAAAATTAGCTTTTAAAAATCCACTTATTCAGTCATTTTAATAATTAGATAAAATAGATTAATAGTTAAGATATTAAGACTTACTTCTTACTTTTGACTGCCTGATTAGTCACCTACATCCTTACATGATGGCCATATTTGCATTACTTCCAGAGATAATTCCCTCATAACTTTTTCTAGAATAAAAATATTTTTTTTAGGTTATTAAAAATACAAAGAAATTGTAAATCGTTTTAAGATTATAACTTACATTTTAGTTTTATTTCCATAATTGTAGTTAATTCATCATTCTCATCAAACCCAATAAAACCATCCTCAGACTTCAATTTTAATAATTTTTTGGATTTATATTTCTATGATATAAATATATTATTATAATACTTGTTTTATTTTTTTTCTTATTTATATGTCTATTTATATAATTAGTTACTCATTACAATAAGTTATAATAAATAATTAAATATTCTCTACAATTCAAACCAAATTACAATTCAGTAGAACCTGATGAATTCCATGGGGGAACACAAGTAAGCAACTACCAAAACTATTTTATTCGTGAGGATTCCTTCCACTGTACCAGCCCATATTGAGAGGAAGAATTTGACCACGAGAAAGTGGAATTCAATCTTTTGTATGCAAGTTGTGTTCTCTTGTGGATAAGATTATAGTATAAATGTATTTACATAGAGCCTTGTAATAAAATAAAATAAATTAATTAATAAGAATTTGTAAATCAATCAGTTATATTTTATACATATATGTTTTTTTAAACCAAACATATATATTATAAAACTTAACTACCTACTTATATAAAGGCTTGTTTAAATTATACATAATGTGAAATATAATACGTACTTATGAGATATAATTGTAGTCTGAGTCCAATTTACATAATTTGTAAATAAACGCATTAGAAAATTGTAGTTCCACAGTTTTCTAGGAATGCACAAATATTTTGCATTTTCCTATTAATATAATTATTGTAATCAATAACGTAGTTAGTAATTCTTGACGATCGATTTTTAGATACTACATGTTACAGCAAACAAAATTTTAATAATAAAAAAGAAACGGATAAAGCAACCACAGAAACGATTAACACAGCTGAATAACACATTAAATATCGAAACAAATGACAAATCGAACGTAATGGCGGATAGAGAAAAGATCGTAGGGAAGGAGACTGACGCCAATAAACAATGCAGTGAACAGTGTTGCCAACATTATTTTTGACCACACCCTAGATAAAATGAAAAACTTTACTAATATTATACTATAAAATTATACAAAATTTTAAGTGTCTAAATTTTGTTTATATTTATTTATCTACACAATCTATTAACAAAATTTACAATAAGTGTGGTGAGAAATTTATTATTGTGGTCGTTGAAGAATTTTGAGTGAAGAGACCATCTATGGCTAAATCATCATGGCTATTAAAAAAAAAAAAGTCATCATCAAGGTTTATAGATAATATAGGATTTTTAGATGAGTCATCATGACTAAATAACTTGGTATGTCAGCAATACGTAAGGCTTTGGTTGTATTTTCTTTCATGGAATAAAAACTACAATTATGATTTCAACTGAAAAGGATTTTTCAAATGTAGTAATTGCGGGATCTATCATATAAGACCGCGGTTAGGTCACAAATTTATTAAAATTTCTATTTTTTTTTCTTTTAAATTTATTGTTGTATTTAAAAAATAATTAACAAACATAATAGTAAATTTATATCTGAAATATCAAATTACAGGTTAAATTTGTGGACATTACACATTTGTCTTTTAGTGTCTTAGCTTTGTCATACAGTACTTTATTCATATTATTTAACCTAATAAATATCCTTATCCTCGTTAAACACTTCATTACATCTATTCGTATATTTACATTATTTTTAAATTTTTTAACTACATTATCTGCAACGTCCATCATAATTCCTGGTTTATTATTTAAACCAGTTTTAAAATGATGTTCATTAAAAACCATCTCAACTATGTTTGCTGTCTTAATCAAATCATCAAATGAAAATATAAGATTTCCTCTAGATAAACATTATATTAAAGCTTGTTGGATCATCACTAATAACTTTTCCAAGGTGTGGATATTTAGTAATCCATATTCTAACAACAGCCCCTGTAACATATTGTAGGCAATCTTTTTCAAATTCGATCATGTAATAATTACCAACTGAACTATTTTATAAAAGTATTTTAATTTTTCATACTTATACTGGTGTTTACCAGGTAATGGATAACTATTTTTTTTATCTTGGATAGCAGTATGCTTTTGAGAATAAACTGCGTATGTTATATTGCCGATTTAAGAACATTGATGAAATAAGAATTGAGCGTACTGATATAGTTTCAAAATTATAGCTTTTTGAAGTTCTGATATTATATATTTATATGTTACCTATGTTAAATAAACTATATATTGTCAAACTTAAAAATCTTTATCATAGTATTATGGTAATTAGACATTCAAGGGTCTCACATTCAAACCCGAGTTTCGAATAAAATTGTTTTCGTCTTTTCCCCCTTTTACCTAAACAAACAATAAACAATGCATTTTGGGTGTAGCTAGAGTTCCAAGTCATAGCTCGTTCGGACTATTTTAGTCACAAAATACCCATAGAATTGTTGTGCAAACTTTTCTACCAGAGATCTAAGTAAAAGAAAAAAAAATAACATAATAGCCACTAACTTATAGTAACAGGAAACCAAATTGTATCATTGAAAAACCTGTGTTAATTAGTAATTTGTATTAATTCAGCAGCCAGTTCTATAGGCCAAACGGCTGAACATACAAGATCATATAAGGTATCAATCGATCAAAAATATTGTGCAAATGGGAAAAGAGAAACTCGCAGGCAGATTGGTTCGTTGGATTAAAAGTTACAACCAAAAATGTTCAAGTATTTACTTTTAAGTCCAATTTTTCGTATTCGACGAAAATAACGTGCGTAAAGTTAGAGGCCTAAAGCTACATTTTTTTTTTGATAAAAAATAGTTACAGCTGTTGTGTAATTTAAGTTGCCTATACTACGGAAATTAAAAGAGTAGTGTTGTACAAAGTAAAAATATTCAATAATTATAAACTTAACACTAGATAGCGCGAGTGTACCTAAATACTTTTACTTTACGTTTGTAACAGCTAAACTGAAAAATTAAAGCGATCAATTGTTGAATTGTTTATTATTTATTGTTAGTGTTATTAATTATCACATATCGTTGTTTGGTAAATAATTCATTTTGTATTTTTGCTACTATATCTATTAAATCTAAAAGAAATTAGCATTCACATTACAAAATAGGTAATTTGTTATGGTACTGGGTACCCGTTTTTGTTTTACTGTTTTCCCGAACATACAAATGTATTATTTGCTTGCAAAATTATCTCCGAGATAAATTCCGTCTTATAAATTCTTCAGAGTTTTATGAGGTAAGATTATTAGTTTAAACCTAATGTATTAATTCATAATTTTGTGCTAAAAGACATTCGATATTAGTGGCGTACATACGTGGATTGAGTGGTCAGGTCTAACCTTTTTAAATTAACATAAAATAATAAATTATTATATTTTAATTATTTATTGTATTGTACAGTTCTGTTAACTGTGCAATACTCTAATGCATATCTATTGTGGTTGTAAAAATATGGGTTCACTACTATACCTATACATTATGTATAGGATTACCAGATTTCAAAATTCAAAATACGGGACTAAAAAAATGTCTATTTCAAATACAGTGACATCTCCCTTAACCTCCATATAACGGATGAAATTTTGGCGACCGATAATGTCGGGAATTAAGAGGTTTCACTGTATCACAACGACGCCACTAGACATTTTTTAATGAAAGTATCATGAATTAAACTATAGGACAATCTTTACTTAATATTTTTACTTCTTTCAACTATCTAATATTTTTTAAAAATTATATCAGTTTTCCGTATACTTCTATATCAATAGATAATATAAATTTTTAAAATGACCTAAAACGGTTTTGTATTCAATGTTAACAAATTCACAAAATTCTTTGGGAACGTGGACTCGAACAGTATAAATATAAAAATGTTGAAAAATGTTTCCAATTATAACCTGTACATCAATTAATATGTAAAGGTAATGTGTCTGCGGCTGATTGTACTGCATTGTTAAGTATATGTGCAGCACAGCCTACTCCAATTAAATCTTTATTAAAAATCTCTTTAAGTTTATAAAATACATTATTTTTTCCATTTCGAGCTACACCACCACAGTTACAATTAGTGTTATCTGCAGAAAAAGCAATAACTTTATTTTCGACTTTCCATTCGTAAAGTATTGATGATATATATTACGTTAATAGTGATGCAGTTTCTACCGAAAGCTCATTGAATTCCAAAATATTATTTTTAACTCCTTCGTCAGGTAGAAAATAGCGAACAAGAATGGGTATCATTTTTTGAGAATTATGATTAGATGCATCAGTCATAATTGATACAAAATTGCACTTGAGTAAATCTTTTTTTAAAACATTAACAGTATAGGGTAAAAATACATTAGTGATGATAGATTTTGTTTTAGTTCTACCACAAGTAAATTTTTTCTCATATAATTTACGAACTAACTGAGAAGTACAATCCATAGAATTGAGACTTTGACTGTGTTTACAAGTATGATAAGCAAAGATTCCTTCATCTGCAGCTAATTTTTGTTCTTTATCAGTAAATTGTGTTTTTGGAGAAAAAAATTTGACAATTTTTGAGATTTAGACGCTCTAGCAGCTATATTATGTNGACTTACCACCATGTTCAATGCTGAATGCTGCTCCACACACAATACATTCAATTTTATATTCTTGTCCTGGTTTTTGACATTTTTTTAAGAATGTGTATTCACTTTGTAACTTTTCATTAAATGTGTACTTTCGTTTGGGCATTTTAAAAATTAAAACTTAACTATCATATTATTATGTTATAAAAACGATTACAGACTAATGTATATTACTGTGGTCTGACCAGACTATGAATTATGATAGAACAGATAAGAATAATAATAATTTTCTTATCGACTAATCTATTTTATAATAATATGCGAAATGGTAAACATAATATAAAATTATAACAATCTATTAATAGAAACGAAATCGGTATCGGTCATAGACCTATAAAGACCTTTATAGGTCTATGATATCGGTCGGTATGGTCAAATGGTTATATTATAATCTTCTATTATCTATGTGGCCGACGGGTAGTGATAATGAATAACAAGTAGGTAATTGTTATCTCAAAACGAAAAAAGAATACAATATATAATATGGGTACATATTTTAGCAAACGGGACATTTCAGTGTCCCGACAAGAGTTGCCGGGACAACGGGACACTTAGTCAAAAAAAGGGACATTCCCGTATTATACGGGACGTCTGGCAACCCTATTTATGTACGAAAACAAATTTTCATGAGTGTTCATCCCCATATACACACACTAACACATTATATTTTATAATTTATACTATTCATATTATTATTTCTTTCTGATAACCATTAGATTGTAATATTTATTTATAACATAGAAAGCTAATCATCTATCAGAGTTGGGCATGATGTCAGTCCACAGTCAAGTAGAAAAGTATCTGTTAATGTTCACCCTTTAATCTCAGAAGATCAAGTTGATGGCGATATACATTATGGTTGGATAGTAGAAGACTGTATTCTAGCAGCATCTTCAGTCCCAGGCATGAAGGCTTATCTTTGGCACAAGTGGTTCCTGATACAGTATGATTTTTCTATAATCATTAAAATAGATGAAATCTATTTTTTAAATATATATATACACATTGTTTAGGTGTTTTTAAATTTGGGGGAGGAACTAGTCATTAACGACGAAAATATTAGGTCATGAAGCATTTGGGTCTGTTTAAAAAGAGTATGTAAAGTAAAAAATCCCAATCATAATATATAATTTGCCATTAAAATACTTCAATCTATACCTTTATGACTTAATGTTAGTCAATCTGCTATTATAGTTTTTAAAGTAAGTTTGTTTAAATTATTTTTTTTGTTGATAATTATCATATTTTGGCATTTATAGGAGGAGCACAAACAAAATGGGATAGTGACCCTCTCCAATATACTTGCAAATTGTATTGTAGTTCTAGACAAGTACTAACATAATGCTAAATTTAAAACATTCAAATATTGTTCCTCTAATCAGTGTTTGTGCAAAACTTTTAGCACTTATTCTTAACCTTGCACCAATGAGAGCATTGGATCAGATTTTAAGAAACTATTGAATATCAGGTTCAAAATTTGACCCTCACATACTACAACAAGTTGTTTTATTAAAACTGGCATTTATTCATTTATTTATGTGAAAATTAATTTTGTTGCCGGCCAACGTTTTTTCTTCAAATTACCCAATCCGTAAATTCCCAAACTGGTCTATTTCCATCATTGATTTTAATGGTTTTAACAGCTAGTCCAAAGTCACATAGACTTCACTACACTCAGAAACTAAAACTTCAATCAAAAATAATTTTTTAATTATTTATAATATATTTTATTAGATATGTAAAGGTAATAAAGTTTATCAATATACATGTACAAAAATATTTTTTTATATATTTCTATTCCTAATATTTTACTGGGGTGTAGAGGTAATAAACACCTTATGTATGAGATGTGTTTTAAATAAGTAAATACAATTTTTAAAGCGTTTTTCATGTAATAAACAAAATATAAGTATAAACAATATAATATAGAATAAAAAAAATTAATCGTGAATTCACAACTTTTCCTCAATCATTAGCAGTGGTGTATCCAGAATATTTTTTGTTAGGGATCACATTTTTTTTCTAAATGTATACATAGTACAAGTTTTACTACATATACATTGCGAAATTGTACAAGTATATTAAATTAACATGTAAGTATGTGATTTTGTATTTATTTTATTAGTCACAAATATAAGACAGATAACTATTTTACAAAATGCAAATGAGGTACTATTTTACAAAATTAATATTTTTATTGAGTTTTTAAAATTCTCTGCATTAAAAATGTTCAATAATATAATACAGATATTTAAATCTGTTTTTATCTAAAAACAGACAATTTGTATCCGTAAAAAGTGATTTACGTAAATACATGTATAATAAAAAAAATTCGAGGAGCGTTATAAGCCCCTAACCCCCTCCTGGATACGCCTCTGATCATTAGTGATAAATATCAAATTTTTCAAATTTGCAGTACAGAAAATCAGAAATAATAGTCACTGTCATTGTTGCAATATAATTATTATTACTAAAGCAATTCCAACACCGCAATCGCGGCTTGAGCTAAAATAAATATATAAATTTAGTATTATCGAAAATACAAAAAGTATTGACAATAACAATAGGTAATCAACGATTACATAGGGGTTTAAAAGAATTTAGTACAGTGACAGTGGTAATAGAAAAAAAGCAAATGAAAAAAAATTATAACTAACTTTTACCAAAAAATATTTTTACTTTATAAACGAATATATACTCGGTTATTTTGTGGCTTAGTCTTTCGTGTATTATAACTTATAACCTAATAAGACTACAATTATATTTGAAAACAAACATACAAATTATTGTATAATAAATCATGTGCCTATTACTTGTTTTGTTAAAAATTTTTCATTCTATATTTTTAATGAATTAAATATTTATGAAAAAAATTATTTGTTTTCTTAAATATATCTTAATATACTATAAAGATACTTGTATCTGTATCTAGATACTAATTTAAAGTATCTTATTACAGCACTAATAATTTAATAGATAGTAGATTAAGGTAATTAAAATGTTTTAAAAAAATTATACTATTTTTTTTTTTGATTTGTTTTTAATTTTTATTTATTACATAATTTTTTTTAACTTATGGCAATCACAAAACCTATATAATTTCTACAACATTGTTCAGGAGAAACAAAATACACTAAAAAAAAAGATCAAAATTTTGTTTTAGATATAAACAAAATATATTTTTTATGTACTTTTCTCCTGATGATTAAGGTTAATTTAAAACATAATTTTTGAAGTTTCAAATTCAAGAATTATAACATGGTGATTCACTAAACATGCCCATTCTATTTTTTAATTAAATTTTGCATATATTAAAATTCTGTTATATCTGTTTCGTGTACTTCTTATATATTGCAATTATTAGTAATTTATATTTTAGTGTTTGAATTTTATACATAATTATTTATTTATTTTAAAAATCGCCTTAATAAACAAAAGAGTAAAAAGTATATTATTCGTATGATATAGTATATTAATTTTTCTGTGTAAGAAAGTTAAATCAGTGGTTGGTCACTTTAAACACAGTATTTTAACTAAACAATATAATCGTCTGATAATAAAATAGCTGTCCATAAGTTTATACAAGATGTGTGCACAAGATGAAACAGTATATTGTTAATGCTTAGTCAGTTTTTATAACAAAAAAGTGTGTTAGCACTATTTATTAATTTAAATGTAATATTTTCTATTAGTGATTGAACCACGATAAAGGAATTAATTAAAATTTTGGAAATAGGTATTGTATTCTGCTATTCTTGCATTATCAAATGAAAATACTACACTGTGTGAAATTATTCCTTTAATATTTTCTTTAATAACTCCTTTATATTCAGAAGTATATATATATCTTTAAAAACAGTAAAAAATTTATAACTAAATGCAGCAAAACGGAAAATGCACTTACATTCAAATTAAAAAAATGGTTTATTGTCTTTGAAAGAGAGAAGTTTCTCTCAATCAGCACTCTATTTGATCCAAGATTTAAAGATATTTTCTTCTATAGAAATAGTACAGCAAATAACATGTTCTTTAAGAACAAATTAAGATTTGTTTATCTTATGATGTGTCAAAATACTGATCTGACCATTACCTCCACAAAACATTAAATGGATCAAACATCAACTAAATCCAATATTGACTATATTCTCTATAATTTTACCAAAAGAAATTTCAAATGTTGAAAAAATATACAAAAGCAGAATTGGGCATGTATTTAAAAAAAGCATAATTAATGGAGATATTTTTCAACATTGAGCAAATTCAAAATTTAAAGGTCTTAAGAGTTTAGATTAAAGGATTATTCTTGTCCATCTAGCTCTATGAATTATGAATGGTTATTTAACATAACTGGATTAATTTGCTCATCAAAATAGAATTCACTTAACTTAGAAAATGTGAGACAATTAATATTTCCGAATAAAAATCAGAAATACTTAAGTATTTTTTTGGCTCTTCATATGAGCTTAACCGGTGAGGCCCATTATACTTACACTTTATTATGTTATACTTAATATTTTATTTTAAATAAATAAATATTCAATTTAATCAAAATACTTCGTAATTATATTAAAACTGTTGTCTTATTCTTCAAAGTTTAAATGTACCTATTTTAAAATAAGATTTTGTTGACTTAATTAATATGTTATATTCGTATCTTGAAGAAACTATTAAGAATTTACTAAATAACAGTATCATTATTTTTATCTTAATGATTTAAACTCAAAACTAAAATGTTTAAAGATTTTACTTTTTTCTTATTGACTTGTTCATTTTAAATCTCATAATTTAGTACCTATTAATTTTATTGGTTTATATGGATATAATAAAGATTGGAGAATGTATTGGTTTTACAATGATGTTTATTTTATTTTTTTTTTTTTATGTGAACACTTTCTATCAGAAAGCTTATTCCGATTATCAAGTATAGCACCTTTTCTGAAAGGAAATATTCTCAGGGTGGTACTTTAGAGAAGTCATTTTTAGAAATTCTCATTAATATTCGAGATAATTAGGAAAACCTCGGTTTTTAGGTTAAAGAAGATTGAAAGATTAAAAATAAGGTTGTCATTAGCAACAGTTTTTATTTATTATTTGTTAATATTAAATTTGTATTATTTTACAATAATATGACATATATACCATATATTGTATTGTTGACAAAACAACACGATCAACTGAATTCCCTTCAGAATCGTTTTCCGTTGCTTACATTACATTAAGTATACATTAAATTTCTGTCTATATCCTACCTTCCCAAACTTTCCACTTATAACAGAGGCTGCACTCACGTGCGAAGTATGTCCGTCCTTTTTGTTAAATGATTTAACTATAAAAATATTTAAACTAAGTATTATTAAATATTTTTTTAAAATATATTAATATTTAATAAATAATTATTCTTGCAGAATCTAATATATTTTATATGTCACATGATTTATGTAAGTTTATATATCGGTTATCAGTTTTATATCAGAAAATAGTATTATCACTCTAATTAATGTTTTTATTTAAATCTATTAAAAATTTTCAAAATTTTGAAGCATATAGGTATTTTATAAAAGTGAGTTTTCCAACATAGTTTTTATTTTGTAGGTATTGTATATGCATAGAATAGGTACCTACAATCATGTGCCCAGATTTGAAGTTCTAGGTGTTCCTGAGAAAAATTTCACTTATATGTACAGAATAAAACTATAATAAAGTTTAAATAAGTTACAAGTATATATTATTTATAAAATCATAGCAGTTACTAGTTACCTACTCACATCTGTATACCTAGAATAACATAAGTATAAATTTATTAAATCTGAGGGGCATTAGTGAATTATCCACTATGTCAACATTAACAGTTGCATCTTAATCAAAGCAAATATTTTATAGTAATTACTCAACTAAGAGCTAAACCTAAAACCAACAATGCTGGACCTGATAGTTAGAATAAAGATATGGGATTATTAATTAACAAAGTACATGCTATCAGGATTGCATAAAATGACTAAAACATATAAAACTTTATAATGACTAAGACATTTTTTTTTTTTGAAGTTTATTATAATAGTGTTGAGAACCCTTGGCTTAAAACATAGTTTGTATTTAGCTAAGTGAGCAATATATTATTTTTTGGTAACGTCTTCGCTGAGCGCATGAAATGTTGAGAAATGGATTCGAGTAAAAACAACGATTCCGTATAGTTATACGTAGAACCTATTAAATATCTTTTTAAATAAACTTAAATAATAATAAACAATAAGTTATTATTTCAAAACGGATGAGTTCATTGTTTGATTAATCCCAAAAGTCGAACTCAAATAAACGAGTATCCGCCGTCATTTACGGAAGAACCAAAATTGTCGGTGAACCCGGCATCAACCGGATATAGGATACAATATAATGCTAAAATAGTACAAATAAATAAAAACAATAATACTAAAATAGTGATAATACTGAACAAATTAACAAATCAAATGAATTTGGTAAATTGTCTTAAATTTAAAATACAATTAAAACAAATTATTTTTTTGGTATTATAAATATTAATGTAGTTATAAATAAATGATCACATATATGTTCGGTAATTCATATTATAAGATACAACATATAAGATGTACAAAATGATGATTAAATTCAATTGACAATTATTTAACACGATTTTTGTTTAGTTGCAGCCAAAAATTATTCAAGCTAATTAAATGGTTTCTCTCCAGTATAGATCCTTTTGTGCATTACAAATTAATTTAAACAATTATTTAGTAGGACAAAAAAGGATCCATACTTGAGAGAAACCATTTAATTCACTTAAATGATTTTTGACACAAGACACATTTGTAAGGTTTATCAAAAAAATGAATTACTTTGTAAGATTTTAAACTGGCAAATAGTAAAAACTATTTCATACAAATTTCACACTTAATTATTTTATCTCTAGTATGTACCCATTTGTGCACTGCTAAACCCTTTTTATGTTTAAAAAATCTATGACACACATCACATTTGTAATGGTTATCTCCAGTGTGCAATAATAAATGACTTTTTAAAAACTTTGATTGAAAAAACGACTTCATACAAACATTGCACTTATAAGGTTGTGTACCAGTATCAGTCTGTGGGTGAATTTCTAAATCACTTTTGTATTCCTTCTGTAATAATTTCTGACACATGTGGCATTTGTAAGGTGTATCTCCAAAGTGATTCACCCTATGAGATTTTAAATTGCTTTTTTGTGTAAATGATTTATCGCACAAATCACATTTATGAGGTTTATCTCCAGTATGAATTAATACATGCATTTTCAAATTAACCAATTGTGAAAATGACTTCATACAAACATTGCACTTATAAGGTTTTTTACCTGTATGAGTCCTTAAATGTCTTATTAAATTACTTTGTTGTCCAAACGATTTCTCACACCTGTTACATATATGTGTTTTACCAGTTTGATTACGCGTGCCAACTACCAAATCAGGTGTTTGTTCTAATGATTTACTATATACATCATACTGTTTTGGTTTTTGATACAAAATTGATTCCACAGAATCTGGTTCAATATTGATTTCACTTATATACTCAACACCATCAATTAAATCATATTCTTTTTTAATTTGGATATTATTAAATTGTTCTTCAGCATCTTTGAAATTGCATGTTATGTGCCTGAAAAAAAAGATTATTAATTACATTAAAAATTCTAAAGCTTTTAAAATATAATATAATACAGTGGTTTTCAAACTAGGTGTGCCCCTGACTTTTGAAATTTGTTTTCCGTAAATTGTGACTATTGGTTATGGCGATCCACTCGTTAAGTATAATGTTGTAACTCTTTTGATTATGATTCCTTAGAGTATGATTCATTAATTTTGATATTAGTTCTAATTTAGTGCAAACAATTGAATAACAAAAAAAAGGTAACAGTGTGCCATGAAAATACTGTGAAAACCAAAGTGTCATAGTCAAAAAAATTTGAAAACCACTGAAATAATACACGTCTAGATATTGACTAATGATGTATTTTTAACCATCAATTTATTAGTTCTTATATTCCAATATTGTATCACAATATGTAAGAGGTACACAGAGAGTAACACAGTACAGATTAGCACATAATAAAACAAACAAGATATGAGAATTATATTTAAAAATGTTTAATAAATTAAGATTATTATGATTTTGTTTGTATTATATAATATATTTCTAATGTCTATTGTATTCTTTTTGTTACTTGAAGTTATATTTTGCAAATAATGATAGTACGCTAATTATTATATGTCTAAACTGAATTTTATAATATTTAGTCAATTATGGTTTCCCAGAATGGTAAACACACAAATATGGGTGTCTCAAGAAATTATAAAAATCTGTATTCAGAATATGTTGTTTCAGTCTATCAAATGTTATTTTACATCATTTATAAAACATTTTGGCACTAGTCTGGTTGACCCCTGCCCGGAAAATATTCCCTTTCCATTTACGTCAACCATATTTTCATCATTTGTTAATAAAATGTACATGCTATAGATAAATGCATGACATAGCAGAATTTTATATTATAAATGTAGGTAAAATAAATAGATACTTATAATTATTAAATTACAAATAGGTACAATGCAATAACTCAAAGAACTGATTATTTTTCATCTTGACGAAATTGAAAAATACAAATATCTATAAAAACTCTTTTTATTAATTCTTGGTAACAATGTGTTAATAAAATATATTTATTGTGCAAATAACGAAAAATACCTAAAAAGACTACAGATTACATTCAGTTGACCAATCAACATTTATAACAATGTTACAATTAAAATTTGATTAATTACTAAGAGTACTTAATACTTAGCTTACTAAGATTAAGTTATGTATTTATTCATCTATTATCCACATATGATACAGTTCAGAGAGAGGCACTAATGCTAAAACTAACCAAAGTAGTACCCTCTGTTAAGGCTATTAATTTGGTAAACAATATGATAACTAATCGAAAATGTAAGATTTTCCTTAATAACAAAGAGAACAGGTGGTGCTTAACAAGCAATAGATTACCTCAGGGATCCTATATTTACTCTTTTACTTTTCAATTTATATGTAAATGTTAGACCAGAAATAACCTGCAGAATATTCCAATACATTGATGATATGGCTCTAGTCACCCAGAATACTTAAATCGCATAGTGTGAAAGTATTTTAAATGAGGCTCTGGAAAACTTTAGGATTTACTTTTTAACATGGAGGATCAAACCTAATAGTTAAAAAATGTTTTTTTTCTCTATTATTTAAATTCATTTCAATAACAGAGAAGCACAACTGAAATGAAAATCAAGTCTGAAGATCAGAGTATTAAACATGAATCTACACCTAAATACCTTGGAGTAACCTTAGATAGATATTGGAGACATCTTGAAAACACAGCAAACAAAATTAAAACTAAAAACAACATAATCACCAGCTGGCAGGTACCAAGAACAAATACTCAGACTTTGTGAACCTCTGCTTTGGATTTTGTATATTCAGTGGTAGAATATAGTACACCTTTTTGGTTAAATACAAAATGCGAAATTGTCAACCATAAGATGATGCATATCATAGAAGAATGCTCCTTATTTTCATTCGAAGGTGGATTGGTTAATCTTTACAACTTAAAAAACAGAATTACAGAATGGTTAATTAAGTTACCACTAAATTTATAATTTTACACAATATTAAACAAAGTTGTTCTAGGATAATGGGGACGGGTGCTGCCACTGTTGTGGGTGGGAAGTTGGGAAGGTACAAAAGGGAATTTAATGTATATCTCTAAACAAAAATAAACCAGAGCTAATTAAAAAATGATTCTGAGTGGAATTTAGTTGATATTAATGTTTTGTCAACAATTATATGTCATATTATGGTAAAATAATATAATGTATTTTCTGTAATAATATTTAACATTTGCTGTGAACTCTTCAAAAAATCAATAAATGACCTCCTTAAAATACCTTCCAAGTCAGATTTCCTTTCAGAAAAGGTACTACACTTAAAAATTGGAGCAAGATCTCTTGTGGAAAAGTTGTCCACAGAAAAAAAATAAACATCATTGTAAAACCATAAGCTTCTTCGCTCTACTCAGAATCTAAAATAAATAAATAAATAATTTATTATTACCTATTATAAATTTATCATTATTATTATTTTATTTTTTTTTTTTTTTTTGTTATTATTTATTACTAGTACTTTATTCAACCTGCTTTATTTTACATATACTTTATTGTATGATAATTATATAAATCTGTTATCTAAAAAAAAAATTTAAATTAGAAATATTTATTAACTTAATTTACTAAAATATAATTTGTTAAATTTGTATACAAAAAATATATATATACACATATATATATATCACTTCTTGTATAACAATGAGTCTCAAAATATTTGGAAAAATTATTATAAATAGTTCAAAAAAATGTACTACAAATTTAAAATGAAAAATTGACTGAGTAGGTACCCTGCAATTTAAAAGTACTATGCAATTCGGATAATATATTTTTAGACAGTACATTTAAAAGTTGTCCAAAATTATGTTGTCAATTATTTACAATACATTGTACAATTAATCAGTCTTATATCTCACTGGTTTATATTTTACTAACTTCAAAGAATACACAATGCTATCTGCAGGCATTTGAACATTTAGTTAGAATACAAAAAAAATAAAATTTATAGTTCAGTCCCATTGTTTGTATAAAGACTTTGAAAAGACTATACACAAATCTGTATGTTTGGTCTTCTATTGAAGTGAAAAGGTGTTGATTTCGCCTAGGTCAAAGTTGGTATAGGAAAAGTCCTAAGTTTAGGTTTAAGTAGGGCTTACAAAAACAACCATACAAATACAAGCAATTTCTTAAAATTACTTTTTAAGTTTTGATACGGTTAGAGATTATTTTGTGCAGAATATGACATTGCAACTACAAGATGATAGGATAATATTATTTACTGAATACATATTTGAAATATATTTAACCAATTTCCACCACAGATATGGGCTGAATTTGCATCAATAACAATGTGCACAACAAATAATTGTGAATCATTTAATAAAAAATTAAATAGTTGATTTAATTCATCACGCCCAAATATATTTAATTTCATAGAAATTTTAAAAAAAACCATACAATGCCACTTTATCACCTAGAGAAGCCAAGGAACAAAAACCAAAAATATGATAGAAGAAACATTTATACATGATAAAATGTGTGAATTACAAACTAACAAAATTACTTGGTTAGACTATATGAGAGCATTATCTTAATTACAAAATATTTATTGTTCATCATACATTTTTTTTACTTATAGATTTTTAACTACACACATTTTTACATTATTACTAATAATTGTTAATAATACATTTTTAAAGATACACAAATAAAGCAAAACCAATATTTTTAACCATACCAATTTAGACATATATTACACAAAATATACAAAGCCCGCAATTTACATATGTATAAAATATACCAGAGCACAATTTACATAACATACGACCATGCTCTTTTTCCTAAGACATAATTTAACGGCTCTGGTCAAAAATTTCCTTTGAATTTCGACCTATCAAAGTTCTACTGTACTACATTATGTTCAAATTTTAATTTACCACAAAGTACGATTTTAATGTTTCTTGTTACATTTTCAAGTATTTCTGTTTAGTCTAACAATTTTATCCACAGAGTACCTACCTAGTCTAGAGTAAACATTGAGATTAAGTGCTACTTAATTTGACCTAGCAAAATAATTTTGTTCATATTTTCTTTTGTTGGAGGATGCCAAGACCTCCCAGTTCTTTCTTCCACTTCAAACCAAAAGGTTTCGCCACTCAAAAAAGAGAGCTCATGAAATATATTTTTCAACATAGAAACATTCTATGGCAGATTTTTAAATTTTACAAGAAATTTAATGTTATTATTTTTAAATCTAAAATTTTTCAGGTAAAATAATTCGGTTTATTATAATATAACAATATATATAATTATATAATATAGGTATAATACCTTTATTTTATTAGTAACATTGTTAAAAAAAATTAGATTTCTCAGGCACCTTAATACCTATAAAAATTATACCTACCAATATTAATTATCAAATTTGCTCACTTTGAATTTTGTGAAGAATTATCAACACGTTGGTCAACTTCCATGATAGATATTGATACATATACTTCAATAATTATTGTGGTTGAATACTGTGAACAATAAACAGTTAAAATGTATAGTAAATAAATAAATACATATTTTAATAAATGAAAAAAGATAACTCATGGTTGCACAAAATTCCATTTTGAATTTTTCTTATCTATTTCTTGACTTTCATGTTTTTCTTGAACTTGTTAATTTCCAAGATATTTTTTTTTAGTTTACTAGAGTAAACAAATAATATGTTAACTTTAATTTTTTTACAATTCTGAGAATATTGAGGAATATATTGAATTGAATGAATTGGTTACCTTTTTTTTTTTTTTTATTTTTTTTTTTTCTTACTGTAAACAACTTTTTACCAAAATTCTTGATCCTATCAAAAAATAACAAAAGACCTTTAATATTGCATTTTAGATCTAATTGGTACATGAAAGAAGTTATCTTTTAATTTTTCAAGGGATTTGATAATGAATGGAAACATTTCTAATGAAATAGGAGGCAAAATGGACATATATTTAGGACACACCACAAATTATTTATTATTATTCATTATTTTTAATTTGTATGATTTATGTTTTCTACTAAAAATTTTGATTTAATCAAAATCAAGGTACCTTTTTTGTTAAACTAGAGATATATCTTGAGTAATAAATTTATGTTTAGATTTTCAAACCGATTCATTTTTTTAATATGAGTCAAGATAAAAAATTAACATACATATAATTTAATTATCAATTAAGGTATTTCAAAACATATATCACATGACTTTGTTCAGAATTGTATTTCATTAGCAATGGTTTATTGTTGCTTATAAATATAAATTAAAGTTAGAGTTTTTTTAATAACTTTATGTATCACCTATAACAGTGTCATACCCATCAGTCGAACAGCAGGTTTTTTATTTTACATTTATAACTGTTTTTAATATCAAAATTAATAAATATAATAATGTCTGAACATATTTTAAAAAGTTGTAATATTTATAGTACTAAATAGGTAACAAAATTATATACATGAGAAACCTAATGTATAATATTTTTTGAATTTTGAATAATTAATATTTATGAAAATATAAATTGAAGTTTGAAATTAAAATGCCAGGATCATACAAAATATATAGTGCTGTACTAGTACTCAAAACTAACAGGCTATTTAAATATGGTAGAACCTTTTATATTTACAAAGTGTCATCACTTTTAGTCATGTTTTACAGATTTAAGCGGAAATCGGGAGATTTTCTGAACAATAAAATACTGAACTGGATTATAACGAGTGCAATTTTTAACGGAAGCACTTGATAATCATCGGTAGCGCCAAAGTAATCTGTGGCCCCAGTTCAGCAGTTCCAACAAATTAGGTACTCCCATTATTTTATGAAATATCACAACCTTGACAACCAAAATATGACACTTTCCTATTATTACAAACTATCTATTTGCCTACATTAATTTTTTTTGTTAATGATATTGTTTCCAAAAGTGTAGACATAGTTCAGCCTGGACATATTCTTTGGTTTCACGATTCACGACATAATCCTTTAAAAAAACACTATTGTGGAAGTATTCTATTTACAAGAGTTGTCTACTTAGAATATCAATTTTCGTCTATCTCAACAATTTGTCCGAATCCTACAAACTAGCAAGTAAATGAAATGTAATGGAACCAGAGTATGACAAAAACGAATAATATAATAATACATTTTAAATTTTAGATACCTAGGTAGTATTGAATACTATATTATTTTTACTTACTAATAACCGATGAAATTATGTATCTAATAGGTATATGTTCATACTTTTGAAAATAATGAAATTTTAACACACGACTTATTTTAGTATTACTCAATAATCACTAATAATTATTACGTATAAACCACAGATATATAAAACAAGGTTAAGTTTTATATATCTATGGTATAAAATTATATTATTTAAATATTATATTATACTCTGCGTTTTATCCCATGAAACATATTAGAATTAGTTATAAGTTTGGAGAAATTCATACACGCATAAACGCTACCGGAACGGTCAGACCACTGTGATTGGTTACAGTTGTCGGCATCTGTTGTTTCTCGCAACACAATTGTACGAAAAATGATAAGAACCCAGTTCGAAACTGGCGGCAGTGAATTTGTTGCCAACCTAAACTGTTCAAACATTTTATGAAAATATATTTATTTTTATTTGTGAGTATATACCATAGAGTAGAGTATACATTGATAGTATGAATGATTATTTTTCATCGGACGAGTAGTTTTTATGATATTAGTCGAGTTATAGTTATCAGTGATTACTGATTACTAATTCTCTCAAAATTGTATATAATTTAAATGAAATTAGAATATCCTGAAGATTTACTTAATATTATATTTATAATACTTATAAAATAACGGTCAAGATAGTAATGAATTACTATCTACTAGAATTTCGCCGAATTATTTACTCGAAATTTTGTTACTTTTGCAATAGGCGGTAAAATAACAGATAACTAGAAATGTATTATTATGATGTAATGTTATAATGTAAATAAAAATATTACGTAAAATAAAAAAAAAATTTGAGTTACTTTGAATTAAATAATATATTTGTTATAATATACACAAAGTGATACAATTTAACTTTTTAAATTAATATTAAAAATAAGAAGTAATAACCCACATTGTCATATTAATTATTAAGAAAATTAAAAATATTTTGAGACGAATGGTGTTCAATGGTAAGAAACCCAACTATACTTGCCTGATAAAAATTGAGTTTTGACAGCAATTTACTATTCATCTTTTTGGGTTCAGTTAGAATAAATATTCGGATCAACAATCATGTAGAAAGTTTGAAAACAAATATTGGTCAACAGCCTTCAATTTGGGCTTTTTTGAATGTTTTTTATACATATGGTAAACTTTCTTGATAAAGTTGATAATAGTTTTAACAGCCAACTAATAAATAAATAATTGAACTTATTTTGAAATGTAGTTATTAACCAACGAATAGATCTTGTTAATTTGGAACCTCGAACTCTACTACCACATCCAGCTAGGGAATGTAGAAATCAAGCAACAGATCAAAGGATTCCACAAATTAAAAGGCAAACCAATTAGCCATAGACAAGTTAGAAGTCATGGGCAGAATGATGAAGATAATAAGATTCTGATTTATATTAAAAAAATATACTGGTGATTGCTATAGAAACATTTCAAAACACAATTTTCATAATATCATAATGAATTTCATATATTTTTGACTAATCTACCTAGTCAAATCTTATGTTTATTCTAAAATTAGTTACTAAATTTTAGTTTTGACAGAAAAATTATAAATAAATAATTGAATTTATTTTGTAATGTAGTTATTAACCAACAAGTAAATCTTATTATTTTGAAACCTTAATTAAATAACTAACAAGTGTTAATATAAAATATATTTAATTTGGCTACATCATCTTTATATAATGTATTACTATACATTACTAGTAAACAGGTATTATTATGTACCTATTTACTATTTATTTGTTTTTTTTTATTATTTAAATTTTTAGAGACATAGCTAGAGGTAGTACCTAATACACCAATAAGAGAACATAATAATAAAGGTAATAGATTATAATAATTCAAAATATTGATTAATAAATAAAATATGAAATAATATTATCATGAATATGCATTTGTTTTAAAATTTAAATATTAACTAATCAATTATCTTAAAT
This sequence comes from Cinara cedri, assembly GCA_902439185.1. NCBI lineage: Eukaryota > Metazoa > Arthropoda > Insecta > Hemiptera > Aphididae > Cinara > Cinara cedri. The sequence continues at coordinate 36,149 of CABPRJ010000063.1, forward strand.
AGATTGATTATTAAAAAACGATAGACATTTTTAGCACAATGGGTGGGCTACAGTTATAGGTGAGAAGTTGGGAATGTAGGATAATATAGCAGGGAATTTAATTTATATCTATACGCTATGATAAACCATTGCTAATGAAAAATGATTATCTGAATCAAAAATAAAAAAATAAAATTGAAAAATATAAAATAGGAGATTGTCTTTTAAATGTTAATGATAATTGTCTAATTTTTAACCATGCAGATTTCATAAAATATAAAACATGAAGTAATTTCATCCAAATAATCAATATTTCACAAGTTGATGAAATATTTAGAAAGTTCAAATATTTTATTGGATTATGTATACCTATGTATTAATGGATACATACATGTTAATGAAATCATATAATTACAAATATATAAATTGTACTAATAGTTTTTACTGTTGAAAACATACATGTGTTTAAATGCAGAATCAAACATCATTCGGTCATGTAACCACAAATATTTGTGTGATAAATTTTTTCAAGAATTGGCAAGATTAGTCTGTCCTCTTTATAGACAAATCATAGTTAAAGTCATTATGACAATCTAAAAATTCAATTTATATTTGTATTTAATTATAAAACACTGACAAATTTGTCTTAAATTATCTTTAACTTAATGAACTCCATTTTCCTCAAATTCAAATTGCAATATTATCTTTAACATTAAAAAAACACAACTTAAACAATAAAAAAATTAATATCACAGATGTTTGAAAATTCAAAGTATTTTTCCATAACTTCTTTAACAATAGGTTCTGCAAAAAAAATCAAATATTTTTGGATTCAATATACAAAAATAAAAAAATTTGCTCAGTAAACTAGACTTGTTCTAGATCAATTCCACATCAATAAAAATAACTACCATATTTGTGATATTTATAGGCTCATGGTCATAGCTGCTGGTAACATCATATTAGTTATTTAGACATCACTTTTTTTTTCATTGGACATTTTGTGATATAATTAGCTTTGACAATTAAATTAGTAAGCTTTACATGATAATATAAAATTAAATTAAAAAAAACAAAACAAAAATTCACTTTAAAAATTAATTAAGATAAATGAAATTCTTATTTTAGATGCTTATTGTTATTATTACAAATTAAACTTAATAGAATTAATAAATATTAGTCATTTTAATGAATAAGTTACATTGTTATTTAAAAAAATTGATTAATTACTTATTTATTTCTTTGAGACATGACACTGATATAGGTGATACGTAAGTACCTACATTTAATCAATGTAATGTATTCTACATTAAATATATATTTTATTTATAACCTAACACATAATAATACATTGTAGGCAGTATGCCGTCTATTTTAAATTAATTGTGCTATTCTAGCAAATGCCCAGTCTTTGTTAATAAACATTCTTTTTTATATAGTTTATAGGTTTAGTAAATTGTATTATAGGCATTATTATATATTATATTTTATATTATTGTAGTGATGTATTTGAGTGAGGGATGATCGGCCCCGTCATCCCTTTTTATCTGTAATTTTTTAATAGGTAATAAAATAATATAGTATTTAGTATACCAGGGATATTTTTTATTTATTGAGTATTTTTATCAGCTGTACCAAAAAGTAGTGATAATGATAAGTATTGAGTAATTTTTTTCTATAAAACAGAGATATCCATGTGGACTTCAGAAATGCCTGGGCAAAACATAAATTGTCCACAATACTTGGGCAAACCATCATATTTTGACTTTGCCCAACAAATCTAGTATTGACCAAACTCATTTAAGTAAAACTGTAACATCCATAAATTTCAACTTTTCACAGTATCTGGTACCTATGTAATATTACCTACATATTATTTGATATATCTACATACATATACTTGTTTATTTGTTGCTACACATAAATTGAATCTATGACATTTTGAACAACAAGTAACATTTTGTTTACATTTGCATTTATATCCTCACTATATACATGTCATAAACCAGATATTTCCCTGCAAAGGCCAATATATTATTGAGCAGAGGGAGTATTATTTAATATTATTAATATATATTTTTAAATTTTGAATAACTTTTGTCGTCAATTTAATATGTCAAATATATTTTAAGAATGTTAGAATACAATTTTTAAAATTAACATTATACTTATTTAATATCAAATTTTATTATTATTTAAAATTATTTCATCATATTTTTCTATATTAGAAATTAATCTCTATTTTATTGTTATTTATATGTAATATAAAAAAAATGTATGGTCGATACAATTTTGTCCAAATAAGGTTGGTCACTACCTACTGTAGATCCAATTCAATAGAAGCGATTTTTAAATTTAACACTATTTTATAGGACTGCTTCTCATATGGTTAAGTTCAATATAACTCAAAAGTTGGGTTTCTGTGAGCACAATATATACCTGAAGCAACGTTTGGAGTAATTAACATTAGGATTCTAAAAACGCTATTTTAAAGCTTTGTTTTTATATTGACTTGCAATGCTGGGTGATAGAAGCACCCATCAGTTTTTTTCTAAAGTTCTATTCAAACTGAAACAAAGTTAAATAGAAACATGGAATATATTTAAAAAAAATTAAAATTGAATCAAAATGTAACATATTCTACTCATAATATAAAATCTTATGCAACAAAATTTACAGTATAAGAAAAACGAGAAATGTCACAAGGTTAATGACAAAATTAATATTTTAGTACCATAAAATTCACAAAAATTACAATTTAAAAACCAGCTTTCTCTACGATCACAAGTTACTTATTTAACTTCCATAATTTTCAATAAAACTGAAAAACAATTTATTAAATAAAGGTAATAAATTCAATACATATTAAACATTAAGCTTTCAATTAAAAACCAATACAATGTGAATCTATTATAAACTATACACAATTTCAAAATCAAAATCAAACAAGATATAACAGCACAAATATAAACTACAAAAATAAAACTAATAAAATATTAAAGCGAAATACTATGGTTAAACGACAAAATACAATTATTAAATACACAGTGAATAAATTAAAAACAAATAATTCAGGAATAGTTCCAGACGTTTTAGTAGAAAAATCTAATGCTATTTTCATCATTTACACTAATGAAATCCATAAAAAAAAATTTCGATTTCATAAATAATAATAATATTCAAAAATTGGCATATGACTCAACTATAATATACACTAAACAAATTATTAAACTGATAACAAATTCAAAAGAAATCATACCTATAGTCTAAAAAAAAATATTATTAAAATCTGATTACAAAATAAAGGCTCTATACTTAGATAATAGATAATACTATAGATAAATCGATTCGTCCATTAATGTACATAAAAACTTCTCCATCTTATAGACCTTATAACTTTACTTAAATATTTAGACTCTCTCATAAAAGAAAAATTAAACATGAATACTGATATTTATATAAAAAAAAACTAATAGTTTCATCGAAAACATTAATAAAATCAATATTGAGCCAAATTACGAAATGATTTATAAATATAAAACAGTACATTTTTAAAAATAAACTTATATATAGTAATAAATGTAATTATTAATCAAATATAATGATAAATTATGCTCGCAAAAACAAGGGTTAGGGGTGGTAATTTATGTGCTCTTTTTTCTGAAATGAATAGGCAAAATTATGAAACCAATAATATTATTAACAACAAAATATACAGTTTATATATAAAAGCATATTATAGATATGTTGATGACACTTTCATTTTATTTAAAGGATCATATAGACAAGCAGAAAATTTAATTTACTACCTACTCAAACAAAATAAATAAAACCATATAACCATTTAATAATTTTGTTTTTACTTTATTATTTTATTAATTCCTGTAATATTTAGATAATATAGTAGTTTAAAATAAAATAGTAAGACGGGTTCTAGGATCTTAAATGGTATTTATGAAAAAAAGCGGCTCTCTTCTCAACAAAAATTCTATATGCTCCCCCTCTCTATGGCAGAGACCCATATACTATTATGCGTAGGTGCTCAATAGGTCCGAATATAAATAAAATTAGAAATAATTCACAAAAAATGAAAAAAATGCCTTTTAAAAAATCCGTTAAAAATAATTTTAAAAAAAGGTTTAAAAGTCCCCTACTAATAGTATTAAGTTTTAACGTATAATACTACAAACATCATTCCCCAATAATATTCGAATCTACAATTTATTTTAGAACAAAACTACTTTATGTTAATCATGATTTTAAGTGTTAGAAATTATTAGAATTGTTAAAGAGGAGAATTTTCAACTTCCTAACAATTTTTGCTTTTTAAGGGATTTTCAGATATTTTTATTGTCATGTAAAGCGAATTTTGTGGATTTTACGTACCGTGGTACATTTAAATCCAGACAGTAGTACTGTAGTGTAACAAACAGGTATATATTGTCAGATTTTTTGATTTTCAATTTATATTCATGTAGACGTGATCATTATGTAGGTACATAATATATATACATATATTACGATGTGGTTATTATTTTCAAGTTTAATTTATAACAAAATTACTACTATTCACATACGTCAGGTTGGCCGAGCGGTCTAAGGCGCCAGATTTAAGCTCTGGTTCCCAATTGGGAGCGTGGGTTCGAACCCCACACCTGACAAATTTTTTTTGCAACATTTTTCAAAACATTTTTTGTCGTCTCGAAACTAGTGTAATCATAATAAAACAAAACAGAATACCTATTAACATTTTTTTATGATATTTAAATATTTTAACATAAAATATTTCATCATGAAGAAATGTCTGAAAATAATCTGTCAACAAAATTTGAGTCGAGTCTTTTGTCGTTTCACTTATAGGTGAAATGGGTATTATTAATCAATGGAGGAGTAAAGAAAATATATATCCTTGACCTTTTTACTTCAAATATAAATAATATTATATATTAGTACATTTATATGATAGCATTACAACGGATTAACTGATTACCCGTTTTTATAGATATCCATTGATTCAATAATTGATCAATAGATATCTTATATCCATTGATAAGAAAACGGATTTCCGGACATTTGGTTACAGATTTAATTCATAATATTGTCATATTATAAAATTGAATATAATTTACTTTCACATTCAATTTAAAAGTATGTATTTGATAGAATAGAACGATGTCGGACACTCAATTTTTGGAAATCATTCGATTTACGAAAACTGTTAGTGGCAACAGCGGTAATCATAAGTCATTTTAAGAATATTATATCATTTTTTTCATGATAACTGCCGTGTATTATAATGTAATACACTGATGTAGGTGCGAACTTGGTAAGGTAGGATATAGAGAGAAATTTACTATATACCTGTGCGAAACAATTAATCATTCTCAACGAAAAACGATTCTGAGAGGAGTTGGGTTATACACGTCTAGAAGGGTCGTAATGTTTACAATTTTCATACAAATTTGATATTAAAATTCTTATATAAAAAAAATTCTACTATAATAATTTTTTTTTACTTCGAAGTACGACGTTTTATGAACTTCCTCTAAAAGTTCCTTTCAAGAATTTATGTTAAACTAACAATTTTATCCACAGACTACCTACCGAATAATAATTACGTAAAAACCTAACCTAACCAACACATGTTGTGAAAAAGATAAGTATTCGAAAATATCAACTTTAACACCTACACTCAAAAATTCCAAAAAAACAGAATTTGAATACATGCAAAATTTAACCTGACCTAATCTAATTATAAAAAACATTAGGCGAGCGCTCTTAATGATTCACCTGTCCTACTTTACCATGCCCAATTACCCACTTACCGTTTTATCCCGTACACTTACCTGTAGTACCGCTTAAAACCCACAATCTCATTGAAAACGCAATCGATAAAATATTATGAAAATCGTTATTTTCCCATTTACCTTGTTATACCAAGCGGAAAAAACAATATAATAACCATAATATATTGAAAATAGAAAAAAGAACTTTCGTTAACAATATTCCGCGTCTCCGTTAAGTTCTACAGTTGTCGAGCGGACTTAAAATTGCTGTTTTCAGAGGCAGGAGTTTTATAGATTCCTGGTTCTTGACTTTGGCTTGAGCCGCCATATCATAGCGGCGGTAGGGGAGTCTTATGGCATTCTGAACCGTACGCCATAGCCTGTTCATCAGGGATTGTTTCTTTCGATACGCGCGGTCGTCCGTCCATATTACGTCAGCCGTGGCCTTCCGGATATCCGCCGTGACGTCGCATTCCTTCACGTCCAAAGAGACGGCTTCCGGGATCGGTGTGGGGTTGGCGGTGTCCGCGTACGAGATGTCGGCGGCGCAGGCATTAATAACCGCTAACTGCAGTGCGTCGATAATCCGCTTGTTGACGCATTCCGTGGTGCCGTGATCACCACAGTCACTCGTGCCGTTGTTCGCCAAATATTCGCACAATCTCTTTCGGTCATTTTCGCACTCAGCACCGTCGCAACGGCACAGACATATTATCGCCGATCCGTCGTCGTTGTCACCGCCGTCGCCGCTGTAATTACCACTTGAACGCGATTGGTCAACTGCGGCGAACTGCAATTGCTCGTCTTGTGTAGTCGTAGCCGACCGCGGGTACATCGATACGCACACGGTTACCCGGCCCTCCGCAGACAGCCGCCGGCGTATCGTCACGTTCTGGTCCTCAGCGTACGTGCCCAGCTTTATGATGTCCGGCAAAAACCGGACGTACGACTTGACGTGTAACGACTGACCGTGGTCACAACCGTTCGAACTCAGTCGCCTGGTCGACCGACTAGACCGCGCGGACGTCGGCTCTGTCATTCTGATGGACCGTTCCGGCGCGCCGACCAACATCAACTTGTCTCGCAACGTGCGCGCCTGGTCGACCGGCACCGCCAACACGTATTCCAATTCCTGATCGGTGTCCATAACGTTCGTATATCGTTAGGCAACACACCCGTAACATCAAACTATGTTTTCATAAAAAAAAACCGGTGTGTGTGAATACCCGAAAAATGTAAATTCTTCTAAACGCATTTTGTTACACAATTATACTCACACAAATTCCTCCACAAATTAAAACCATTTAGAGTGTTCAATATTTATATTTATTTTAATCTATTTCGTCATAGAAATAATTATTCATTGTTTGTTGGAAGAAGAATGATGTAAAACTGTTTTTATATAATGAAGATTTATGTTAAGAGGCATACAATGTTCATTTGGACAGAGTTGTAATAATTATGAATAGGATTATTACATTTATTTTAGGTTTACCTAGTTTTACGAATACTAATTTTTTATATAATGAATTTAATGTACTAAATGTTAATAAATTGCTTAACAAATGTACACTATTAACAGTTTATAAACATAAAAAATATTTTCCAACATGCTGTCATAATTATAAAGCTCAATTATTATACTAAAAAAAAAGACATTCTAAGATAATGGAGACGAGTGCAATCACTGTTATAGGTAATTTAATGTATATCTGTACATTTTAGGCAATGATAAACCATTGCTAACGAAAAAACGATTCCGAGCGCAGTTCAGTCGATAGTGATGCTTTATCAACAATATATATGTCATATTATGGTAAAATAATAAATTAGGCATTATATATATTTTCTTTGATAATATTTGTTTAATATTATTTGTAAATTTCCTGTTTTTCTACGTTTTTCCTTATTTTTTTCCGGTTTTTCCCAATATTATGAAAACCACTTGAAAAATCAAAAAATGACCTCCTTAAATTACCATGGAGATAAAATTTACTTTCTGAAAATAAGCTACACTTGATACATTGGAGCACGATTTCTGATAGAAAAGTTTGCACAACATTTTGATTAAAATATTCCGAGCGAGCTACATAGCTGGGTTTCTAGGTATACCTAAAATGCATTTGTTGCTTACCTACTTAGGTAAAAAAGAAAAAAATAACAGCAAAAAATTGGTTTGAATTCGCGAACCCTAGGATGACAAAAGTCATCCTAGGTACGTATAACTATTCAGCTACGACAAACATACTTGAGAGTTGTTAATATATAATTATTCAGCTACGACAAACATACTTGAGAGTTGTTAATATATAATTATTTAATATTACATATTATATTATACACATAATATCAGAACATCAAAAAGCTATAATTTTTGTTCCACATAATTTTTATTTAAACTCATTTTCGCCAAAACTTGATATTAAAATTCCTTTATAAAAAAAAAAATACTACATTAAACTCAAATTTTTATTTACCACAAAATAAGACTTAATGAACCTCCTGTTAAATTTTCACGCATTTCTGTTAAGTCTAACAATTTTACCACAGAGTACCTACAGAATAAAAATTACATACAAAACTTACAAAATTTAAATGTCTATAAATAGCTCAAATATGGCTCAAATATTTTGAAAATTTTACTGTGTCTAAAAAAGGCAAACAAAAGTTATCTGTACTAATTTCAAGTCTCTACTAATATCTCTAACTGAATTACAAATAATTAACAAAATTGAACAAATAATAAAAGCATTATTTTCGTAAATTTCTCGTTTTTCTATTTTTTTTTTTTATTGGAAAAATTTCAGGGAAAATCAAAATATGACCTCTCTCAAGAACCACTCCAAGAAATTTCGTTTCAGAAAAGGCTCTATATTGTATACAACTTTATTAAGTGGACTGCCCACCAAAAGACACAGTATATATATTCAATATTGATATACATAGGATTGTTATAAAATTATAGTAAATAATTATACAGATATAATTACAAATACTATAAAAAAATGAAATATCTACTAGGTAGAAAGGTAGAATTGATAAAGATAAAAAAAAATGAGAATACAGATTTTATATAAAATAGAAAAATTGATATTGCATATGTGCTGGGGATTGGTAGTCTTAGAAATATGCGTGATAGTTTATAATATTGAGTGTATCTTACAAAATAGACAAACATATTATTAAATAGATCAATAACGCTCTGCAGAAATTTATAAATAAACATTAATAATTTCTGTAACTTTAATTTATTTAAGCGTTATATTAAGTTTAAATTAATCATGATTCATCAATTTATTTATTATACTCATTACTCACTATTGTATAGATATTAGATGTCACAATTACTAGTATTTAACTAGTATCCATCACTGACAAAATTATGTTTTTTTTTTTTTTGTTCTATAATTTATGTTACTATATCTCTAGTTCTGTAAAAGGTAAATCACGAAATTATTTTATTGATAATATTAGTATTTTGTATTTATAATTGACTATTTTAATAACCTCTTGCCTCTGGCTCAATCTTTTGCTTATAGGTAAGCAAACTTATAATGTTATATATAGACTTATAGGGACTTCTAGCTCTAAAAATCATACGAATGTGCTTTAAAAAAGAAACAAATATGCACTTAAATATACTTTAAAAATTGTATAGCACTTAAAAGCTACATTCTGCTCTAATGAGAAGAAAACATTAAATATACAAAATATGCACAATCAAATTTTGGATTTAGATTCTAAGTATATAACATGAACAAGACTTCCATTTGACTCTGCTAATTTTTACATAATGAAAAAAAAAATATGTTTTTGGAAATTATGATATAGTATGTTTGCAAATAAAAATTATTATTATTATTACTATTATTATGTAGTGATTTTTTGTTCTTAATAATATTTTATATGAGTTTGATTAATAATTGTTGTTGTCTTTTTAATTTATTATAATGGTAACTATTTGGTTTACATATACTTTGTAATTTAATGTAAATATAATATATTGTATAGTTTGAATATCAATCATTTTAACTGGGACACATCTAAAAACTCTCAAAAAATTGAACATCCATATAATCCAAATTACTTTTTTAAAAAACATCCTAATTAACCAAAACAAAATAAAACATTCTGGTTAATCCAAAATTGAATATTTTTTTATTATACATTCTTCATGTGGTATACCATTTTCTATGTATTTTCTGTGGTTAGTTTACCCTTATAGTTGGTTAGGTTAGGTTCAGTAACAATTAGAGTGCCTTAATAAAGAGAGTGTGGCCATTTGAAAGTATAAGAAAATTGTTCACTATTGGTAGGCCAATAAATTAATAACTCATATTTGATGTTATATGATATTGTTTTACTTAGATTATTTTTTTTATTACTTTCTAAGTGGTATTTTATTTTCAATATTTTCTTTTGATTAATTACTTTTCATGATGGAGGAGTATTGAGAGTTCCTCGCATTTAGAGGCACATAACTTCTATATTGGTAGACTTGGTATAATTAAAGTGAACTCATAAGCTACATAAATACACCCTCTACCAGGGTAAATATTAAAATGCCCAGGTTATGTGGTGAGATAGTGGTGACCCTATCCCTGACTATCCAAACCAGTTTTAGAGGGTACCCAGCTGGTTTAGATCATCAAGTAGATTATGTTTTTTAAAACATAAAAAAACCAACATTGTTACGTTTTGGCTTGGGCTGAATTAGGGATGTGGTCTGAAAATACATGAAATACATTATGCAGATTAATATTGTTTATATAGCCCCATACAGATAGATAGTAAACACATTTTAATTTTGCTATAATAGTATACAGTTACAATTATTAATAAAATTTCAATTTTTATAGGTAAGTAAATGTCAAATCTACATTGGGGTCAAAGGAATTCAAACCCTTCCACTGTCCTTGTTAGAAATGTATAACTAATCAATATATGTAATATATAGTGATGATATAGATGATTTAAGTGATTTTAATTGAAAACAATTCCCTAGATTTAAAATAGTAAACAAACATTATATGTATACAAATAAATCATAATAAACAGGTAACAATATTATTTTATAATAGTTACACAAATTACAATTATTGATAATAATAAATAAATTACAATACAGTTTGACAGTGGTGTGGTTCAGAATAATACTAGTATAGTAGGTAAGTGTATAATTATTATGAGTATTCAAACCTAAAGACAGTATTAATTGTATATTCGAAAAAAAAATAGTTAATAAATAATAGAAAATCGTTGAAAAAAATTACGTATAACATAAATAATGTAATATTAATAGAAAAACGCTCGCTAGTAGCGCATAAATAATTATTAAATATATAATATATTATAATTCACAATCGTTTTTTTAAAAAAAATTTTTTAGTTATATAGGAACCACCTGAGTGAAAAATGATTACCGCCATTATTATATAACAAATATACATATATAGGTAATAATATAATCTGCAAATATTGTTTGGTTTGTATGTCCGTTTGTTTTCTCTATTATTTGATCACCCTGGACGCGTCCAATGATAACTCGGACATCATGGTCGGAATGTGATTACTTTGGTAGCAGTAATTATTATTGTTGATGTGTCTGCTGCTCCTTTCACGGCTGGTGTTCAAGTCACTGCCACCATCATCCACGCCCTGTAGCAAATCAGATATGGTCTGCGGCTGAACCGAGTCCGTTTGACGCAGTCGGTAATCTGGCGATTTCCTCTGAGTCGCTGCGGTGGGCCAGAAGTTCCATATTCTCAATGACTGGTCCGAGCACGTCATAGCTATTGAAAATATACAAAATAAAGTAGAGCTGATACTGCTAAAGACATTTATTAATAATATTATCGGTACACATGTGTAAGTATGAGTGTGTGGGGCAAGAGTGAGGACAGCGACCAATGACAGACACTAGTCGGTAACCCAATACCACAGTGTAATAGCTGTGTATTAATAACACTTACAATAAGTAGTATCACAACATGTTATGTTTTTTTTTTCAATTTATATTCCTTAAAAGATAATATACAATTAATATTATAATAATTATACAAGTGAAATAAATAATATAATAATATATATAATAATATAATATATATAAATAATTATGTAATAAATAAAAATAAAAATAAAATAATATAGATTTAAATATTAACTTAAAACTTAATAGTATTAGAATCAATCAGAGAACCTTTTTGATCTTACTATTTTTCTTTCCCTTTTATACTTAATTATTGTCTCAGGCTGTAAATTACTCTCAGTAGACCTATCATTTGTATCATTAACATTGTAAGGGTGCAACTGCAAATTGAGAGGCATCAGTTGACAAAGTTATAGGTATTAATGGGTCAAAATAAGCTAATATCGGGGACTTTGTATTGCAACTTTTTATCTTATTAAAAACAGCCTCATATATTTCATCCCACAACCAAATACTATCTTTTTTAAGTAGGGAATGTAAAATCCTTGTTTCTTCCACTAAACTAGAAATATAGGCACTTAAATAGTTTAACATTCCCAAAAATCTCTGAAGATCTTTTACTGATTTAGTACTTAGGCATATATACTATTGCTTTAATTTAATTTGTCTTTATTAAATTTTAAACCGATCTTTCTGGCTCTATCAAATACTTTTTTAAGTATACTATTATGTTAAAAGAGTACGCTTAGTACGTAGTAATGAAACTATAATTTGTAAAATATTGATAGTCATATTTTTACAATGCAGCCAATATTGGGAGAATTCGTCCATTTGTTTATAACGAATGGAAAAAGTGTGTTCGAATAGATTTTTTTTTGTTTGTTTTTTTAGGCGATTTTGAGATATTTCTAGCTATACACTTCAAATTTAAAAATCTTGGAACATTTTAATGGTCGAAAACAATCAAATAAGAGATGAAATATACAACTATTGTGGTTTAGAAAACACTAACATAATAATTGCTCGAAGGAAATTCGAAGGTCACTGTGTTATTATTTCTTATTGCAGACTGAAATACAATAAAGCTCAATAAGTACCCAAAGCTCTAAACCTCCCTATAAAGTGTTTGACCGGAATAATAGTAATATATTACTATAGTATTCGGTGGTAGACAAGTTGTTCGCGTAGTATTTTTAAAATACTATAATGTATATAATATAAAATTAATACCTATTTGCGTTCCGTCCGGGCTCCACGCAAAGAACAATCCTTTTGCAATTGTACTGCTGCTCAGGGTTTCGACGATTTTGTTCAGAGCGTGCATCACTACGACACTGTGTTTTTTCACTATACCAAAAATGCCATTTTTCTCTGCGGACATTTTCAGATATAATCGACACGATATATTATTATAAACAGTAAAATTAAAATATATATATATATATTAGATACAAAATGATTTTATCGTGATCTATCAATTTCCCGCTAAATTTGATTTCTGGGTTTTTTATTTCATTTATTACCAATGGAATTTTTTTTAATTTATTTAAACTGCTCTCAATTTTTACCCATAATAACTTAAATTAATATTTGATTTAAAGATAGCGACTCCCATATCTATCCTATTTCCTTCACAGATTCGAAAGAATAATACTTTACGATATGCGAGTAGTATAAAAAATTATGTTCAGTCACTACTACCCCTTAAATTTTACATGTATTAGCATAGCACTGCTTATATGTAAAAAAAAAAAACACGAGAACCTCCCAAATATTTCAAATATCTCTTTAATTGCACTATATAGGTAACTCGCAACACATAAACCTTTTTGTTATTTCAACTCTCACCATGCATAACCCGTAATTATTTCCTCCACGTACTCGAGCTATTTCATATATTATGTAAGAAATTAGGGTTGCTAGTTTTCAACTACTTCTAAGCATCGTGCAATATTTATAAAATCTTAATGGAGAATTTTTTTTTTTTTTTTTTTTTCGAAAAATTAAAAGGCACAAAACTTAGGTAGACAAATATTCTTTAATTTTTTACCTTCAACATTTCAAAGTTACGTTAGATTAGGTTATAAATACATAAAATACCGGCCTTTCTTTATTTTTAGAAGAAGTAGTTTTAATAATTCTATCTAGGTATCTTAATTTTTATCTAATAATTTAAATCTGCTATTTCTTTCTAAAACTCGTTTGTCTAGTATTATGGATAACTTGCGGTTCGTCTACCACAACCCGTCCACCATGTTGTTACCAATCCATTTTATCTTAGTCATGCTCATTGCACGTATTTTAAATCACCGAGACGAAATGGCCGTTGGGTTTGTGACGATCACGGTCTATGTATTTTATTGTAATATTGTTTTGTATGCGAATGGAAGAAAATAATCGAAAATAAACCCCGATTTGTTATGCAAACCCTCGTCTGGTAGTATTTTATTTTGTGTGCACTGTGTGTATTTTGTTAAAATGACCACGTTTACGAAAAAACTTCTTATCATTTTTCGAACAAGTACCATTCACCAAAAATTTTCAAATTACCAGCTTTTGTCAGTTAAAATATTTTATATTTTATATTTAAAACTGGACGTGCCAATTACATTGTGTAGAATTACATAATAATTAAACAAGAAAATTTACAAGTTATCATGGTTACATAACCGTGGTTGTGGTATATACATTACAAAGTTTATTAAGTATTATCATATTATTGAGGTTAGCTTGCTGCAATTGTCGGAATAATTTGATCTTTCAGTTGATTCAATTTGTTTACCATTTGTTTTTCTTCACAAAATTCTATAAACATCAATTGGAACTATGTAAGTATATTAAGTCCTCTATAATTTCTTCGAAAATCATGGTAATATTTATTTGCAATATGTGTATCTATTGCTTCATACAATTATCATAAATTAATAATCAAACTTAAAATGATTTCAATATATTTTAATTATTCCTAACATAATTTCTTAGAACACAACTGATATAATTGTACGACTACTAGAATATACTAGAAAAAAAAGGGGTTGAACATATTTTGATTTTACTCTGGGTTAAATTAGGTGGGTAGTATTATTAATAATTTTTTAAAGTTAAAGATGCAATAGTGTTAACTTAGTGAATAGTCTACTAAAATGTAATGATGTATTAATCTGTTCTTTGGAAATAATTGAAGTTTAAATAAATATGATACTCTTATGTGATAGGATTGTATATCTAACAACCTATTTGATATTTTGAAGACAAAATTAATAACTAAGTATAATAAAATTATATATTAAAAAAACAAAATCAGGAATAGTTTTGAATTGTGTGTTTATAGTAAACTATAACAAACTTTACATTAGACAATTCTATAAATAAGGAAAAAAAATACTTGTTTTAAATTAATTTATTTGAAATATTTTAAGTTCAAATTAGTATTAAGATGCCTATTCTTAACTTGTAAATGTAAATTACATGTTTTTATTTTCAAGTTAGATTATATGTTAAAAACATTATTTTATTCCAAAATATTGTATTATAATTGTACTTTAAATATGTTTTTGTACAGGGCTGCTTTAGCATATAAACCTAAGTCAGAAATGACTCTAGAGGAATTAGCAAAACGTGAAAAACAAGAATTCAATACTGGTCCCATGTCTGTACTGACCCAATCAGTTCGCAATAATACCCAAGTTTTGATAAATTGCCGAAATAACAGAAAACTTTTAGCAAGAATTAAAGCATTTGATTGTCATTGCAATATGGTGTTGGAAAATGTACGAGAAATGTGGACTGAGGTACCAAAACCTGGTAATGGAAGAAAGGTACATTAAATAATTCAAACTAAAGTGTATATTATATGTGTAAATATAAAAAAAAATTAGTATTATTAAATGTATTTGTTTGTTTTAGACCAAAGGAATAAGTCGTGATAGATTTATTTCGAAAATGTTTTTACGGGGTGATTCAGTTATATTAGTTGTAAAGAACCCGAAAGTAGCAGGTGGTCAACAGCAACCAGCCCCTTGAAATTTATATATTTTTTAAATAGATTTAAGATTATACGCATTAAAAATATACTATGCATGATATAAAGTAATATTATAATATTATATAATATTTTCTACAATTACTTCTTTAGCTGATGCATTAATTTTATAGGCGAATTTAAATAAATTTACAATTTTAAGTAGCCAAAATTTGAGGTAGGAGAAAAGGTTGCTGATATTATGCTTATTTATTACCTGTTAAACTATCACATTCTTTTACCTGAATTTCTTTCTATGATAGGGTTTAATAAAACAAATCACTGTGTGAATAATGTAAAATCATTTTATATTTATAATTAATGTTCTGCTACTTTCTTCCCTAGATCATTAACACTAGCAAATTATTGATTATATAGACTTTTTCTTTATGTCACATACTGTTTTAAACTGTAGTGTTTACTTAGCTTTAAATTCAGTTTCAAAATAATTTGTATTGTTCTTTTTACTTGATTATTATTTTTATAATATTATATTCATTAATTAATTATCAATACTGTATAACTAAATCTTATTGTCATTATTATCATACTGGATTATAAAAAGGATTTATCTGATAATTATATATAAATAAATAAATAGTATAATATGTATTACTTTAACTGCTTTATATCTGTATTATATTTGTAGTATAATTAAACAATTTTTATTGAAAGAAATACTAATACACTTTTAATTGATTGTTCGCATTTGCTGTGAAAATCAAAAAATTACCTCCCTTTAGTATCGCCCCAACAAAATTTCCTTTATGAAAAGTGTCTATATTGTATAAATTGGAGAATGATTTCTGGTAGAATTTTCGTACACAGTAAAAAAAATTAAATGGTATGTTTATAAAAACATGTATAATAGGTAGGTACTATAAATTTATAAATTATAAGATTATTTAGGTACATAAAAATACATATACAACCATTTAATTACTGGAAACAAATTTGTCTCCATTAATAATACAACATAATTTTTAATTTTGTATTTTTTTTTTTTTTCATTGGAAGTGTTAGTTAATTCATGATTTTCCATTATTACACAGGGTTGGCAGTCAAACCTATTTTACTCGAAACTGGTAGGTGTGGCTTAAGTGACAGAGACTTTGGGACTGTTTTTATCACTTTTGAACAACTGTCATTCAATAAATATTGATTAAAGCGTTTTCGAGTAAACTATGTGATCATGAGAAAAGTATATTAAAAGAATGATGATAGTTTCATAGGCGCTCAGTGAGCCTTTGGCTGACAATTTAAGTTGCCTTCTCATGGTAACATCGACATGTGGGTGAAAAATGTTGAAACTACAGCTAGCGATAGGCAATAGAAGAAAAACCAGCCAGATTCCAAAAAATTTGGAACGGGTACAACTTGTACCCGTACGGGTACCTAACTTGTCAGGCTCACACATATGTGTGGCTAACCAAGAAAGGCATTTGACTGATACTATCTTTAAAAAAATGAACTTTTAAAATGTATAACATTATTTTCCACTTTTTTTACTTAGTACTTGATAAAAAATTTAAAAAAATTAATTTTTCTATTGTTTATTTTTTTCAAATGGTTGGGTTTGACTGTGGGACTCTGTATGTTGTTGAAATTTAAAAATATTTTGTACGCTTAAACAGTTGTAGTGTCACAACTATACTAACTGACACTAAACGAATAAATTGTTTAGTGGTATTATCTCGAATGAGGTATTTATAATAATCGATACAACTAGCTACTAAGCTTGAACATATTCAATTAAATAAACATAATTATCAACACGAACACAATATTATCTATAATATAGCTCACAGAAATAATTTTAATTGAAATACTATTAAAAAACTTCATAAACTTATTAAAGAAAAAATGAAACACAATTCACCAAATAATTTTGTTAACTATTGAAGTATGANCATATAAATAAAGAACTATAAACTTCATAAAAAATCCCCCATCTTTTGATAATGCTGGTATATGTAAACTTAAATGTAACTGTTATAAATTTTATATAATTAAGACAAATAGACATTTTAAAATAAGATATAATGAACACATTTCTGAAATAAAATTAAAAAGACTGCCCCTAATTCAAATTTCATTAAACAGTTTTAGAAAATAACCATAGTGTAAGTTTTGATATTAATACAGACTTAGAAATTTTAAAAACCCAAAAAAAATATTAACATTAATTCAGTTTTAGAAGAATTACAAATATATAATGAAATAAAGAAAAATAATTTTAATAATATTTTAAATGTACAAACCAATTTAAAAAATAATATCTTGTATTAATACATTTTAGACAATAAATAATAACTAAATAATTTATATTTCTTAACATATCTATGTTTAATAATAACCCATTTTATATAATCTTTCCTATTAAAATAAATAACTTGTATAATTTTTTCATTATGTATTTCTTTATTTATTTTTTTGCATTAAGTCGCATTTTACTTTTTGACTTAGTGATTTTACCTGCCGATGAATTGTTTATTCGAAACCGTACAATACACATTTCATAAGACTTTAGGCGACACATTTACTTATTTATTTATATATTTATTTGCGAGTATTAACCATTTAATAATTCTGTTTTAACCTTATTATTTTATTATTTACGAGTAGGTATATCACCGAAAATCATATAAAGAACGATTGTTCTTGTGGATGTAATTCGGACATGTGTAAAAACCGCGGACACAGTTTGGTGGTCGCGACAACCGGATTTTCTTTTTTTAGGGAGGCGATGCAGCAGCCAACACTACCCACATCCCCCGCGTAGAAATACGAGATTAAGATACTCACGGACTTTGTACGCTCTGGTGGCTGACACCAACAGCTCTCCAGTTATGCGGCTAAACGTCATAGAGTGCATGACGACAGAAAGCGTCAGCACCGACGGGCAATTAGGGTAACAAAAAGTTTGTTCGACGCGTTTCAGCACTACTCCGTTGCACGCGTTGGCCAACACGATCCACGAGAAATTGCCGTCGGAAGCCAGCAGTGCTCCGAAGTCGCCTGTCGTGACCGCGTAGCAGATCAGCGAATGTTTCCAGGGGTGCCAAGCACAAGCCTGAAAAAAAAAGGTCACAATGTGAAATCGTGCGACACAATGTCGTGAGTCGCAGCGATAGCCAGCTGCGGCTAACCTAACCTTCATGAATATTTACAGAATATTAATTAATTGGAAAGTCAGTGGCTGTTATTCGAAAATAATACAATGCAGATTACTAGTGCAGATTTATTATTTATTTATTCAATGTAATAAAATATGTTTAATAGCCTTCCTTGGATAAAAATGGCAAATTGGTCTAAAATAAAAAAAAGTCATGAGCCTTAAATTTTTTTTAAAAAAATTTAATAATATCTATTTTGTAGCTTATAACTTGAACAGGTTTATACCTGTAGCATCTATTTTAAAGAGAAAAGGTGCTACAGGTAAAAATCGGAGCAAGTTAATTAGGAAAAAACGTATCTACAGATTAAAAAAAATAAAGAAAGAAAAAAATAAACATCTTATTAAAACCAATAGCTCCCTCGCTATGTTTGGAATCCAAAACAATTTTGAATGAATGAATGAAACTTCTTTCCAAAAATACAGCATGAACAGTGTACTTACTACTTACTATTTATTACTTTTGGATTAGCGTTATACAATTGTACAATCTATATTATATTTCGAATTACAGTTACTAACTTCCAATTAATTTACATACTGTATATTATATAGGGGCAGGGTACACGTTGTTTTCGCTGGTTTTTTTGATGTTTGGTTAGATATTTTAAAAATCAACAGTCAACAGTAACGATATCGGTACACGTATTTGTCGTAGGTATATAGTCAAATTAGGCATTTTACTAATTGCCTAGGCAAGTAATCAAATAGTTTAATTTTCATTTACTATCTGATTTTACTATCCACCTAAACATTTAGTTAAAAGCCTAGACGTTTACTTAAATTCCTATTTCAAGCCAAGCGAATAATAAAAATGAAATGTTTCGCAAATTTTTAAAAACTAAACTATAATTTCTTATTAATAATTTATTTCTATTATATATACAAATTATGTATAGTTTATTAGTATATAAAATAACGTTAGTATATGAAATATTTTTAATTTCATGTCTTAAGGTACTATTGTTTTGAAATTTACCTAAATTATAAATTAATACAGTAACAGTATAATTACTAATTAAGTATGGTAAAAGTATAAAAAATTTAATAAAAAGTTATATTATGATTACAAATTTTTCTAAGTTTTTAGTTAATACTTGTTATTACAAGTTATTGTTTGGTGGCATTTGCTGGAACATTTAACATTTTTTTTTAAAACACAAACATTGACCGGACTCACATTGCCCCTTATCATTTAATAAAATCATGGCCGTTGATAATTTTGCTACAGCTCCATTAATGTATATAAATTGGGTACTCGTTATCTTCTAAATCATTATTTGAATTTAGTTTATCTGATGTTCAATATATATAAGACATAATACTTTTCTGAGGTGGAATTATTATTTTTATATTGTTGGATTAAATAATATTAATAAAAAAATATAGTTTAGTTTTTAAAATAGTATAAAAACGTTTCATTTTTATTATTTTCCTGAATTGAAATAGGCATTTAATTAAATGCCTAAGCGGACAGTAAAATTGTATTAAAATTAAACTATTTGACTATTTGCTTAGGTATTTACTAAGATGCCTGATTTGACTATATGCCTACGATATATACAACAAGTGATCCATTAAAATGGGTACACTCGTTATCTCGGAAAGTTTGTTTTGTAGAACATTTAAGAAACAATCTGCTCTACAATTTTATATTTAGGTTATTATTTGTTACCCTTATTTTTGGGAGTAAAACCACTACCTATTTTTGATTTTCACATGGCAATCTATAAAAAATTCCAGAAATGGATGAAATATTAATTAAAAACAATTTTAGTGTTGACATTTTTGATTTCCATTTTTGATTCCGGATTGACATCCGTTGAGAAGATACTTTACTTTTAAGTTTGGATTGGAGGAGAGTAGTGAAGTATCATCTATGTGGCGGTGCGAAGCGTGGTGTGTATGCTTTATAGTATATGGTATAACCGAATTTGTGCCATTAGTTTTAATAATAAGAGTGTATTAGTATACTATTAAGAGTTTAAAGGTTAAAACGTTATCTGTTTTTATGTGTCGATCTTTTTTTCAATATTTTAATTTTTAAATGAGTAAAGAATATGCGAAATATTACTGTTTAAAATTCATCGAATCTAGCTTAAAAATTAAAACATTGAAAAAAAAGCCAACGTACTAAATACAGAAAATATTTTTACCTCTAAGTTTGATAATACTCCAATACACTCTAATGTTAAAAATAATGGCACAATTTCACGACATAGGCCGTAACATACGTACGGAAAAAAAAAGATAGATTGACCTAAATGAATTCGGATATTAATGCTACTTTTAAACTTTAATATTAAAATTCTTATGAAAAATAATTCTAAATTTAATATTCTACATTAAATATTTCATCTTTTTTTTGCCACGAAGTAAGACTTTTAATGAATCTCCTTTTAAATTGTTCAGCATTTTTGATTAGTCTAACAATTTTACCACAGAGTAAAAACCGAATAAAAATTACATAACAAAACTTGCAAAATGAAAATGACTACAGCTAAAAAGTGGCTAAAATGTTTTAAAAATTTTACGACGTCTAAAAAAGGCAAATTAATTTTAGTGTCAAAATTTCTGGATTTTAAAATGAAAAAAAAAAAAGGTCACTTAGCAAAAAGATAATTCGTAATATTTAAAAATAATGAAATCGGTAAGGTCGCGTCGTTTTACCGAAACATTTTTTTCGATTTCTCCCGATTATTATAGTATCTATCTTTAAAATTTAGTTAGCAGCTATTCAATTGATATAATATTGAAAACAACGTTACATACACAAGTCAGGTTGGCCGAGCGGTCTAAGGCGCCAG